>VZTA01026152.1:45887-135096 GCA_013398855.1 Mohoua ochrocephala
CCGGGGCCCGGGCGGGGTGGCCCGCTGGAGCCGGGCCGGGCCGAGCCGGGGGCGGCGCGGCCCGGGGGGCTCAGCCAGACAAAGAACAGTCCCGGCAACCAAATAAGGAAGTTGGAGCTGAAGGATTTCAGAATAGGAGCAGAGGGGGAGATGCCAGGGAAGCCGGGGAAGCAGTCTGTGTGCAGGGAGCTGCTCTCTGTTGTTACCAGCGGAGTGGTAAATGCAGGGGATCCAGGCTGGCCGACTTGTCCGTATCCTTCTGTGATCTTCTGCCAGCCAAGTTAAGAACTCAAGCTGTGTTTGTCATATTTTCTCATGTTTCTGAAAGCTCTCTACAGATTTTTGTTTGGAAAGGAGGGGTCTTTGGCAGCCCCGTTGGTTAGCAGACTGAAGATAAATGAGTCATCCTTTGCCAGAGGGAAGAATCCCATTGCAGATAATTTCAAGCGTTACAAAAACACATTATAGGTTTTTGTCTACTGTAGTGTTCTAATGAAAACTTAGAAATTCATCTAGAAAGGGTACACATGCACCCCCGAGAGACAGAGGTGTCTTTGCAGTTAAGAACAGTAATAGAGAAAAAGAAAGAAAATGAGTACTAGAAAATGCTAAAACTGTCCTGACAATTCGGATAGAAAAGCATTTTGTAACAACATAAAATATGGAAAAATATAATAGGACATCAGAAATGCAAGTTAGGTACTGGTTTAAACACAGGTGTAAAATTCATGCCCTGTGATCCCAGTCTGCTGTATCTTGGGACATTGTTTTACCTACTTGTTAAAAGGTCTTATTCCTGGCGGAAAAACCCATGGAACACCGTTCACTTTTTCACTTCAGAAGAATCAACACAGCAAATATTCAGAGGGAAGAGCTATAATCTTTGCTGACTGTGTGAAACCTAGAATAGAGAAAAACTAAATAGCTGTGGGCACAAACTTGAGCAGTAACGTTTAACATACTGGCCTGGTTTGCTCTGGTTCCAAAACGTTAGCAACAGAACGTGTCCTAAAGTCACAGCCTTTATAGCAAACAATTACATGCACTGTGAGCTTGACGTCCTGATGAAAGGAAGTAAGTTATGCCTTGATCTTGAAATTGTGACAAGATCAGCTCATAAACAGCTACTGAAAAGCATTTTAAATATGGTAGGGAAGGCTGACTCAGAAAAAACAGCTTCTTTATCTTTCCTGACAGGCCTCACAATTACAGCAGCTGTAAGTTACTGAAGTGTAGCTAATTGCAAGATACAACACACTAACTATTGCCATATCGGGGCTATTAAAGAAGAGAATGTAGTGTTGAGATTTGAGTTCAGAACTGGGAAGCACTTACAGGTGACATTCAAATTGTTGTAATCGTCTGCAACTTTTTATAAGCCTTCTAAGAATTTTAGCATCTGAAATGCAGGTAGACCTCTCATAAATCCATGGCAATGCTTGTAAAAGTGAGTTTCAGTATCACAGCTGAAAAGTGTTATGTCAGGTTTACTATGAAGGAGTGAATGGTTTTCTAGGTTATATTTTGTTATATTTAATTTCCAGAGCTCTTACACGTTGCTGTATCAGTAGTTTTGCAGGCCAGGAAGTCTCATGGATTACTCATGGATGAAACAGACCAATCATGTGGATACTGAGGTATCTAGGAACTTTAAGGAAATCATTGGGATACGTGACTTCTCAATATCCTTGTTGTTCAACCATCACTGTTCCAGTTCCTTAGTAGAAAATACCTACGAAGTAGACCCACAGTTTTTCTCTGTGCTGTCATAGGGGTTGCACAGTAAGTCTGACCAATATAATTTAATTTTTTACCCCGAAGACCTTTGCTATTTTAGTCTGAAAGGTGAAATAGTGGTATAACAAAGAAGATTTAAGTGTGAGTCACTTCGTCACCGTGTATGTACAGACACGTGCGAGTATACGTAATTTCCACAAAAATGGTTAACTGCTGCCTTATCAAAATTGTCTCAGCAATAGAAATTTCTGATGTTTGTTTTTCTGTAGGTATTATTAGAAGTTTGGGCAAAGTTGTTTTGTTGTTGTTGTTGAATCATGTTTTCATAGATCAGAGACTGCAGTATGATTTCCTATCAAGTGTTGGCCTTGGCGGTGTTTTCCTTTTTGTAAAACACATAACTTTAATGGTGTATATTTGCAGAATTGAAAGTGATGGGAAATGTTTGCTTAAATAATCTTTCTTGCAACAAACATGTGATCTTTTATTTTCCAGAAGTGCTAAGCCACAGAAGCCACAAACGGCTTGATGCTTCTAGTTCAGGCATTGTGATCTTCACCCAACAGAAATAGTACCAAACAAAGCAATTTACAGTTACGGCCTCAGCGTCTGCCAACACCAGCCAAGTTAGGTGTACAGGATACTTGAAATAGTGCTCAATGCTTTGGACTGGCACATGTTTGGTAACTACCACTTCAGAGGTATAGTCAGTCACTTTTCCTTTTGGGAAATCCTAACTTTGCATTCTGGCCTTCTAAAGAAATCTCAAACTCTCACGCATTCCAAGAAAATCAGTGTCCCGTTCCTGGCTTAGGAATCCACATTCAAAGCTATGCAGAAAAGCTTTGACTTTTTTGTCAAGTACAGTATGGGAGGTGATGTAGTTTTATGGAGATACTTTTTTTTCTTTTAAATAAAAAATTTAAAATCCTCAATGGTTGGCATGCCAAAGCTTATTTTGCACAGCCAGTGTAAATGGGACGCACTTCCCTTATGTAGGGAAAACAGGGATATTGCTGAACTGGGCTCCATCGATCATTGAATTCAATCAGCTGCATATGAATCAGTTTGGAAGCTTGTAAATTCTTTCAATTCCCTCTTCTGGTCAGTCCTTCAGGGTCTGTTTTACTGACATTTCCATCTGAGTTTAATGATGTTTGAACTGTAATATGATGCAAAGCTGCATTGTGGCTAGCTGAATACTGTTGGGGTTGATTTACAGGCATGCTTATATCCTTGAATTAATTTCCAGTTTTTAAGACCAAAAAAATCTCATGTCATGTGTCTCCCCCATTAGAAAACACCATTTGAATCTCAATCACAACTTCTTCTTAGACCTCAGAATTTTTTAAGTGTCATTTGCTGGGTTTTTTTCTTTTGTCAAACCATCCTGTTTTGATTTAAAAAATTTGAGAGGTCTGGTCTTGACTAGTGTGATCAGAATTGCACACTCCAGTATAGCTTCAAATGTCTTTGTAAAGTCAGCAGCTAGAACACTAAATTTTTGCATATCATAATGAGGAAAAATCAAGGAGGCAAAGAGAAGAAAGGAAATAGAAGTGTGTAGTTTTTTGTAGTATAGTAGCACCTGGAAAACAGCTGTTGTGAATGAAAATATATGTACACTATTAAAACACACTTCCTTCACTGAAGATACACTGCAGGCAAAAAGATTGTATTTAAATATTACAAATTATTCTGTAGTAGTTTAAGAATTTGACAGACTCTTTCATGAAGTCCATTGAGTTATTTTCATTTATTTTCACTCATTTCTGAGGATGTGATTACTTTGTGTAACGTTTTCTCTTCATTTTCAGCTTTTCTTTTCTGAAGTCATCCTTTTTAGTTTTTGCACTTCAAACAATACTAATTTCATTTTATTTACAGCATGGTTTGAAAAGTAAATCTTAATTTTGTGAACCTTCTCAAAGTTTGAATGAGTGCTAGCAAAAAAACTTTCAGGCAGTTTCGTGTTTGCCTGCTTTACTGGTGACATCTACCATTATCTTCCCTGGTCCACAGAAATGAATTGCTGAGCTCTTTCGCTGCATTTTTCCAAAAGCTGTTTGTTATCATTATAATTATATTTTAAACATTTCTTTTAATATTAGGACTTAATTAGAGTTGTAGGCAATTGTCTTTTTATGTGTAAATTAGTTTCCCTCATTTCAGTTTGCCAGTCATGCTGTAGATACAGTTGGAAACTCCTTAAACGAGAAACAAATGTTCCTGGGACTGGAATTATAGGCAAAGTTGTTTACAAGAAAGAATCACAGATCATATTAAGTTTTCAGTTAAGCATATGGTTTTACTTCTTTTCTCTTTGGATCTTTATCTCACATTGTGCCTCATGCTTGTTTCCCAGTAAGCTGAGCTTCATTTTCACTTTCCATGCCCAAATATGCTGTGGAGTCAGAGAAAAGCAAGTGTCTTGAACTAAGCTGATGTGCACAAGCTGTCTCCGCTTTCATCTTCCATCCCCATGAACTGAACGTACTCATACACATAAAATTCTTACATGCAAAAATTTTAAGAGCCGTGACAGAAGAAATGTTGGAGAACTCCTTAATGCATGTCTTTATTGCAGTATTACCTCAATTTGTTATAATCAAATACAAAGGAGAAGTTGCAGTTAAGAGATGGGAAGTCCAGGTACTGTTTTTCTGTCACTGACTTTTCCTACCATTCATCAGTCTGCTCTTTGTGTTACATTATCTGCACCTATTACTGGCTGTAACAGAACTGTGTTCTGTTTTTTAGATAAAATACTATTCTCAACAAGCAGACCTACCAAAAATCAGTGAGAGACCTGATCAGCCATGAGTGATACTCCTTTTATCTTTGTACTATCTTAATACTATGTGTATGAACTACCATGCTTCTTCCCCAGAGTCATGTACCAGAATTGGAAACAGAGTGCTAGTGCAGTGCCAGACTTCTCACTGCCAGGTTCTGGCATGCCACTCTCTGTTCTAGCAATGGGCAGATACTTTATTTTCCCCACCCCTTTTCCTAATTGGCAGCAATCCTCTGTTCTTCCTGTTATATTCTGGAGTGATGGAGTGAGTTCTGAGTCCTAAAGAGGGCTTAATGGTGAAAAAGTGTGAAAGGGGTTGAGTAAGGAGAGAGATTTTCAGTGTTGCCTTGTTCTGCATTGTCCACTGTGGAATGAAATTTCTCAGGTAGAGGTCTTGCTCATTTTTGAGGTTCATACCAGTTGGGGGAAAATAGTTATGGTGATGTTCTTGTAAACCAAACAGATTTCCAGGCATCCGGAGCTGAACTATAGTACACACTGATTGGAAACTGGAGCTCAAAAAAGAAAGAGGATCACCCTTGCTTTCATCTGTCCTAAAATCTTTTAACCATTGTCCAGGATGTTGAACAGTGAGATGAAAGGCAGTGTGTTCATGCACTCATTTGCTGCTCATGATGTAGAAAATGCAAGTGATACCACTGATCACCTCCATGGGCTAAGCAGGAGAATAGAGATTTTATAGATGTATCTTTTGAGATTATCTATCTTGTTTTAAGCAGATGTTTAAGGAGACATTACTGGTGATTAGTTGTGTTCTATGATTACTGGCAAAACTGATGTTGGCATGTAACCTGTAAGAAAGCACTGGATCTGGACCAAGTGGCCTTTAGTATGAAGGGTATGAACCAACAACAGAAATCTGGCGCTCTTTATCTCCTTGTGGAAAAAAAGAAGAAAAAAAAAAAGAGAGGGAAAAGAAAAGAATCATCTACCTTCAAATGAAGGCCTTAGTGGAATATGTAGTAGTAATTAATGTATTTAGAGTAAGTGTTTGACGCTCTGGAAGGTTTTGCATAATTAGACCACAAAACAGCTAGATTTTTATATCATATAGTAATTTTTTTCTGATCACTGATGCTATTCTTTGGCAGATGAAGAAGACACAAGAGACTATTTGTAAAACAGATGACTACGGTGCAGTAGCATGATACATTTTTTTCTGAAAAAAGTTTTAAGTTCAGTTTAATCTGAACACTTGGGGACTTCGTAGTGATGAGTAGTGGCATAAGGATTACTGTAAAAGGACGCAGAAGTATTAAAGGGCTTAGCAGAACAACTTGAGACATCGCTTCCGCAGTTTTACATTAAACATGTAGCCATCCCACTACATGCAGACATGCATCCCACTCTGTCGTGCAGACAAAAATGATGTGGAAATCCTGCAAACTTCTGCCTCGCAGAAAAGCTGATGTAAATTCTCGTAGCAGAAGAAAACTTCGTGCAGCTGTATGACAGTATGGAAGAGCCTGGGATGTTTCCTCTACTCTCTAGGCTGCTGCAGCCTTCTCAAGTTTTTCTGCTGGCTGTGGATGTTCCTGGAGGGAAAAAAGTGAACTTCCAGCTTGGGACCCGAGCATTTTTTGGCAAAAAGTGTATCACAAAGTCAAAGTTCCTGCAGCTCCGAGGGAGAGTAACTAAGACTTAGGCTGCAGCAGCGGGTAGAAACATCCCGATGGCGACTCGCCGCGGGAAACCCACGTCTCCCTGCCGTTCCCGGCAGCCTGGTAACGCCTCCCGCACGCATCGGGGCGCCCGGGGCGGCCGCGGGACTCTTAACGTGAAGCTGCCCGAGTGGGACGCGCCGGCGGCGGCGGCTCCTCAGTGAGTCACGGCGCGGTGCCTGCGCCCCGGGCCCGCCCTATATAGCGCCGGGTACCTGCGGGCGCCGCTCCGCTCCCGCTCCCGCTCCGCGCCCGCCGCCGCTCGCCGCGACCCTGGGAGCTTGCGCTGGGGCATGTGAGAGCTGCCCGCTCCGCCTTGCCGAGGTAAGATGGCAGGGTACTTTCAGGAGTTCCTAGTGACGTGTCTTCTTCAGATGAGGTGAACGCACGGCAGAAGCGGTGATGAGAGGCGAAAGGTCAGGGCGCATGAAATCATGCTGTAATCGGACCGGGCTGACCGCCTTTCTTTCGAGTATTTCTATTTTTGATCGACTCTTTCTTGCTCTTTTAGTTTGCCACATCGTCTGTAGTCGCATTCGAGTTTGGCTGATGCACTTTATTTGCCGACCCCGGCCATCCCTTTGGTGTTTCCAAACGCAGAAAGGATGCTTTTGTGGCGGCAGCGGCTCTGTGCATCTCTGTAGCCCAAGACTTGCTAAATGAGTCCTTAATAAGTGTAACAGAGCAGTAAACCGTGAGTGCCTTCCCAGCCTTCTTTATACGAGACTTCTGTAGGAACCCAGTGATAGTTCTGGATGAAGAGAGTTGGAAATGGGGAGGAGACTTGATCTTTTAGAAGGTTTTCTACAGCTTCTTACCAAAATTAAACCAAAATGAAACAAAACATTGGAGTTTTGGGTTGTTCAGTGGTATTCATATGTCTATAAGGAAGACACATTTGGTGATCTAGTACTTAATGTACTCTTGTAGCTAAATTTTTTTGTCTGTTAATCACTGGGTGTTGAAAGGAATTTGTTGTTAGGAACTTTGTAACTTATAACAGTAACAGCTTTGGAGGTTTTTTTTCTTCTTTTCGAACTCTACAGCACACATCAGACATTTGTTTAAATTTTAGTAGTGAAGACAAAAAAAAAGAAAAAATAAAAGGAAAGTTTCCTGGCAGCAGGCACATAATTAGAAAGAAGGCTGGGAAAAGTAAGACTGGCCTTCTTTATAATGATGTGTTTACAGAAACTTGGAAAGCAGAGATATGCATTGGCTATCAAAGAGAAACCAACGTCTGCTATTGGAACATTTGGGTCAGCTTTATATTAGGGAATATGGCACTGCAGAGCACACATCTAAAAATAGGAGTGGACGCAGTCAATGTTTCATTAGGCTTTGAGGTCAAGAAACTGTTTTTCCATGGTATTCTGTGGCTGTGTTGAATTGTTCACATGATTCCGGTGAACAAACCTTATATTTCTGAAACGAATTTCATGGGATGTATTACATATTGTGCAGAAAGTTTTATGTTCACTCACAAGTTTGTGTGCACAGAAATACACTGATGTTCTGGGATGGGAAAAGTTATGATGATGTCCTTTAAGAAAGCCCAGCAGTTTCCAGACATCCAGAGCTGGTCTGTGATTCACAATGCATACCAGACATAAAAGGATTAAGATATAGAATTGATAACAAGAGGATGGAAAAAAAAACATAGAAAAAAATCAAATGACTCTCAGCATATGTCCGTTGATTGTATCTAAACCACTTCGCTATGAAAACGGGGCAAATACTTGTGAGAACAAGATTCTGAGAGAGATTGTGTTGCATCCTGCTTTTGGTTGGGGAACAAAACCTGAAAGAACTGTCTGTGAAATGATGTTCTTGTACTACTTTTCCTGGCCAGAAGGAGAAAGCCTGTGGGAAAAGGTGGGGGCAGAGGGATAAGAGTTTGAATAAAAGAAACTGGAAATATGGGGTAGGAGGTGTACAGATGTTCTCTCAGCTTTTGAAACACGTAGGAATATGCAGGTAGGATATTGTTGGAATTAGGAGTGTCTCATTTGGATAAAAACATTTCTTTCATCTTTGAGATAGTAGAAACCTGATAAGCACGAAGTCAGAATTTACCAAGTTATCACACACTGTAATCTGACAGAGCAGTTTTCCTAAAATTGCAATGGTGGATATGTGGTAAAGGTTTGTTGGCAGTTGGCGGATATATGTCATATAAATTTCCTTGCAGCTTTCTGAGTCAAAAACATTTTTTTCAGTGAAAAACTGTTCTGAAAATTTGAAGTGTGTTTTGACTAACAATTAAAAAGCACTGATGTAAAATAAATGCTTTTATGCTGTTATACTTAATGAAATCCTAGAAAATTATTATCTTCAAAGTGTTCTTAAGTTTCTTTCTTCTTTTCTTTTTGTTTTTTTTTCTGGCAAAGCTCATCCTGCTGGACACTCATGCACCAATTATTGTGGCCCTGTTGACTAGCCTGAGTCTACTGTTTTCTCTTTGCAGAGACTGTGTGATGATTGCAACATACAAAACTTTGCAAACTGTTGTTCTAAAGTAATTACTGTATTTGTGCAATTACAATTATTGTAAAGTAAGTCTGAGAGCTGTGGTTCCAGGTAACAGAAGGCAACTCGCTCCTCTCTGCTTCACACTGCAGAATTTTCTGAGCTTATATGATGGTTGTGGAGGGCACGATAGTCCAACTGCTCCACAAACAGGAGCGTGATTGCAGTCTTGTCATCCACTCTGTGGTCTGTGTGACTGCAGCAGCCATTTCTAATAGCTATGTTAGCTATGTTAGAACAGCATGCCTCCTTCTTTGTAAGGACACAGTGGTAAATCTGATGAGTAATGTTCAGCTGTTGGGCTTCAGGCATTGGAAGACCAAGGAAGCGGTCTGGCTGGAATTGACCTGTGGGATGCTGGTCAGCCCACTTATATGGAGATTTTCTTCTTTCTTTCCTGTACAGAATTTCTTTCTGTTACAAATGATCCGTGAGAGACTTACCTTATTGAACTTACCTGGTTTTCAGCTGGGCAGAGTAAACCAATCTTACTTATAAAATCATGTATTTGATGGAAAATATTGTATTCCTCAAACAGCAACTTAATTTCTCATCCAGTTCTACTTAAATTAGCTGCTTTGCAGTTTTACTCATGCCAACATTCGTGTGGATCCATGTGCCTGGGAGCAGAGTAGACTATCAGTCATATGATGTCATGTATGTAGGTTTTCTCTGTGTGTATAGCATCATTTCCTGTAGATTGTGAGTATTTGTAGATGCTACACCTGAAAGACATAAAGATGAAGACCTTTGGTTTTAAAATTCAAAATTGTGTAGATAAGTGCATAGGGTGCAGTGCAAAGAAACTGTCTGAAAGGTGAAGATAAGCATATGCAACATTAGTTGCATAATTTCAATATAAAGTGTTTTATGTTACTGCTATGTGTTTTTTCATTTGCTCTTTACTGTCCAAGGAAAGAGTCTTCAAGTATTTGGGAGGTGTACTGGGCCTTTACTGATGTGCAATGAGTTGGTGGCCCTAAGGTTTTGTTTTCCCAATAAAAAAGTCAGGGTTATGTAGAACATATTAATTGATTGATAGTCCCAGATATATTCTTGAGAACATAATAATTGACTGGAAATCTTTTATCCTGGGAATAGTATTTAATCAGAATACGCCTATGGAATTTTGTATTCATGTATCATCTTCCATCTTGGAAACATTCCTGCTTTCTTAACAGATAGCATTTCAGTGCTAGATTAAGTAATAAAGTTCCCTTTGGAGTGAAGTGCCCACTCGGTAATAGCAATACTTAGCAGTGATTTCATGGTGATAATAGATGCATTTGGAAGAATTAGGAAGAATAGGTACAGAGTAATTACTAACCAAATTATAGTATGCCTAGAAGGCTAATTTTAACCTCTTACTCTGCAAAAGGTGAAAAGAAGAGTCTTGTGGCCACAAGTGTCAGAACCTACTGGAGCATTATAGATCATTTAACATTTTGGTATTCATATAGTTAAAAATATAATTATCATAGAAGGAGAACCAATAATTAAGGCAGTTCCTTTTACATGTGTAGTCTACTTTCTGGATTAGCACACAAATAGAAAATTTAGGAAGTACTTTTCCTCCACATTTCTGTCTAGACACTTACATGGTCCTTTTCCCACCTGCTTGAGACAATCTAACCTTTGCCAAGGCAGGAAGTTTGTATTTCCTTTATTGAAGTAGAAAGTGATTGTAATTAGTGTATTGTGTATGGCACTCCCCTGCACTTCCCCTTTCCACAAAGGGAAGGAATTTTAAGATAAACAGCACTTATTTCTATATAAATAAATAAATATAGTGGGCTCAATTCCTTGCTGGGCTTTTTCTGTCTTAGGCACCTGTGTGAGGTGAGCCAAGAAGCAACTGAATTTGTTTTCCCTAGTTTTCATAGTGTGCCTATCTCTCCAGTGATAATTTGAGTAAGAAATCTTTGATTACCTTAGATTATTTTAAACCATTGTTTGGTAGCAGTCACTCAGAGTACTTTGCAGTCCTTCCCAGGACATTCTTCTGAGCCTGGGAAATTGTATTCATTCACATCACCAAAATATGTTCCTATTGAAATTTCTCCTTGAAATGGGCTCCAGATTTTGTTTGTTACCAATTTCAGAAGATGGTCTACATTTTATATGCTAGTATATAACACAGGATAAGAAAAAACAATTCTTCTAATCATTCTCTTTGAGAAACCAATCTTATATCACAGTTCACTATAGTATATTTCAAGCAGAAAGTGGTAATGTGGGGTTGAGTTCCTACCTCAGCCTTAAAAATGTGGAAGAGTTATTTAGTTGAAGAGTTGAGTCTATGCATCAGGAGCTTCTATACTGCATTGCCAAAGTGTCCGAGTTCTGGTAAATGTGCATATGATGGCACGTATCTTATTTGTTCTTTTCGGATTGTGTAAAGTAAAGAATTTTTACAAAAAGACTATTATTTGCAGACATGATGTGTCAGCCAGCAGAAATGTACAGGAAAAGATTTTTTTGGTTTTCATTGGCAACATGGTTACATTTTTTTTCCAGGCTTAAATGTAAAAATAGATTAGCACTCCAAAAAACTGTTTTAGTGGTGTTAACGTTTATACCAACCAAATTATCCCATTGAATGCACAGTTGAGACTGATGCTTGTCTTGCATGCTGCTGTACCCATTAAGACAACACAGAACCTGAGCTGTGAGTGTAAATAACGGGAAAACACAGTGTATTACATTTACAGCATTAATACTGAGCTTTTACAATCTCAAGTGGATTTGTTTCAATCTTTGCATTTACAAGAAAATGACCAAACTTTGTTCTAAAACAGAAGGCCAGGAAGGCCAATGGCAGCCTGGCCTGTATCAGCAATAGTGTGGCAGCAGGACCAGGGCAGGGATTGTCCCCGTGTACTCAGCACTGCTGAGGCCTCGCCTTGAGTATTGCATTCAGTTTTGGGCTACTCACTTTAAAAATGATATTTTGATGCTGCAGTGTGTCCAGAGAAGGGCAACGAGGCTCATGAAAGGACTGGAGAACATGAGGACTGGCTGAAGGAGCTGGGGATGTTTAGCCTGGAGAAGAGGAGGCTCAGGGGGGACCTCATTGCTCTCTACAAGTGCCTGAAATGAGATCATGTTGAGGTGGGAGCCGATCTCTTCTACCATATCTGCGATGAGAGGATCAGAGATAATGGCCTCAAGATGAGAAGGGGGAGATTCTGATTAGATATCAGGAAAAATTTTTTTATATCGTTTAGTGGTTTAGAAGTTACAGTGGGTAGTGCTGGGTTGATGGTTGGACTCGATGATCTTAAAGGTCTCTTCCAAAATATTGAATTGAGATAAAGATTCAGTCAGCTGGATTTAATTTTTAAATTGCAAATTTAAATGAATTCCTCTCCTGTGATGAAAGCAAATGTACATCAGAGAGCAAGAAATGCAGGCAGTGTCTGGTGGACTGGACAAACTTCATTAGAAGGTCCTGCCTGGGCTCTAGTGAATAGGAAAAGAGAATGGAATATTTCGATTTTTTGGTACTTCTTCTGCTACAGATTCATTTAAAAAGTATGACCCCAGTTCTCCAGCCACAGTGAATACAGAAATCTGGTTTAAATCAAGACCCACATGTGTTACAGCAACTTTTCTCAGGAGAGCCAACCTGCTGGGTTTAGGCCAAGCTTTGAGCTGAGCTTGCTCCTACCCATTTTTGCACCTTACTCACAACTTGGAAGACTTACCCTTAAAATAGCATAATTATGTTTCTGTAGTTGGATTTTGAAGTGTTTTAAAATTTTTACTCTATGGCTGAATTCATTCTTATGAATAGACTAAATCACAGTATGAAAGCACTCACTAGAAACACAATTGTTTCTTTCAGTTCTCAGTGCCATGTGTGTATGTACATCCAGATGTGTGTAAAACGTTTCTAACTTCAAAGGACAGATTATGCAGAACTTTTTTTATGAGAGAAGATAATGCAAGTCTGTTTCTGTGTGCATATGAATCTGATGGTGTGTGAATATATAAATGTGTGTGTATGTGTGTGTCCTTACACAACGTAAAATCTCTATCTGACTTATGGGGGTGCTTTGTTTAAAGCAGCTATTAAAGTGAAAAACAATTTTAATGGCCAGCTTTGGCCAGCAAGGAGATTCACCAAGGCAACATAGAAAGTTTTGCACAAATGAAGGGAGAATTTCCTTGCTCAGAAACCCAGTGGTGCTGTATTTCTTTTAGCCCACCTCACTCTACTTATTTTGGCTCTAAAATATAAAGCCTTGCTTTGCTGTGTTTGAAGGTTTCAGGAGGGCAACCTAATTTATGGCTATTTTAGTTTTGACCCAAGATCTGGTGAAATTTTTAGTACCAATGAAGCTTTGTAAATCCCAGAAGTGAACATAATATTTTTTGGATGGGGTATTTTCATGCAGTCTGTGTTTGTGTGTGATTTGTGTTTCCTGTTAAAACTTTTAGGGAATTAAATGAAGGCATGAGTTACTTGGTATTGTGTCACTGATGGTGAGCCCGTTTCAAGATCATGCCATTTACTTCTGTGCAAATCTGAGGCACCTAAAGCCAAAATTACGTAAAGAATATTTAAAGGGAATATTGATACCCACACCTACAGAGGTGTTGGTGCATATGAACAAATGTCTTTCAGACGTTTTCATGAAAAGACTGCTTGGGTTTCGGAAGTGTTCATCAGTATTGCTCAGCTGACAAGCTACCAGACTGTGTATTTTTCTCTGTAAACTGCAGATTATTTTCTTTTCCACAACACACATCTGACATGGCCAAATTCTATTCTTTTTCTGTTTCTAGCGCTACCTGATAATTTTCATATATCCATAGCAATTCTCATGTGCGTGAGTTCAATGTCCTTGCCGAATCGTGCTTATTTTTTCACATATAACATTTGTAGGCAATTTTTTCAGGCAGTAAATAGATTGCCATACGGCTTGGCTGTGCTCTAGGATAAAGTCTTGATTTTCTATAAAACTTCACCATTTTCCTATCTTTTTAAAAATCTGGAGATCTGTATGTAATGTAAAAAAGAGAGACACGTCTTCTATCAGTGTCTGTAGGCATATGAAATCCAATTTATAAGGTGAGACAATGGAAGTTCACACTGTATTGAAAGTACATTATGTTGTCTTATGAGTCTCTAGGATGTTACATGTGGTTTCCATTCTTTTATCTTTGTGGAGTGACTTGTGGAGTTTCTGCTAGAGATTTTGCAGTTATTAACTGTTTAATATTTTCTTAAGTGGTTCATCAGGAATTTCTGGAAAATGATTGCTTCTGTTTTCTGCTTTGTATTAAAATACTTAAGCCTCTTCTTTCTTTTTTTTTTGTTTTTAAGAAAGAGAAAAAAAATTTCCTGTCAGTTGTATTTCAGAAACACTTATGCTTAGACACTGCTTTCATAGATATGCAACTGAATTAGATGACTGTTGCATGCACATTTTCCACACAGATGGAGAGAAAAAAGGAGTGTCTGTTAAGATAAAATCAAAATGATATGTCAACATTTTCTAAAACAAAGGATCAACTTCCAGCTATTGACTCTGAGGTTACATCTATAGTTGTCTCTGACCCATAAACCACAGCAGCTTTAAGTGGTTTTGTGATTTCAGAAATAAAAATTATGCACTGATTCTAAAAATCTAGGTTCCCATGTCCCCCATCCTTTCAAAAGTTAGTGGTCTTATTGATGGATAGATATAAAGAGACAATTAATATAAATAATGGCATTTATCAGAATCACATGAAGTACCCAGAAAAAGGAGCAGGAGGCCCAGGATCAGGATCTGTGCCACGTTTCCCTTGCTCTCCTACCAGCTGTATGGCTGCCATCAGCAACCAGCTGCGAGCAAGACGTCAGCCTTCTGTGCATCCCCGGCTGGGACATATTGCACCAATCTAGTCTTGATGTCACAGGCGCGTCATGCGGTGCGCGGACAGCGCGCGGTGGAACCGTTCCCGGCGTGGGGAAGTTCAGCACTCACCACGTGCATCGCACTTAGCCCAAGATCAAGGACTTGGTTTCGACTCTGAGGAATCTTTTAAGGAGGGAAGCAGTGCTTTTTGGAGCACTGGTATTTTAAAGGGGGTTTGTGATTGTCTAAGCTTCAGCATATCCAGCGGGTGTGTGGTATCTCACTGGAAGTTTTCTTCAGCAAACGGTCCCAGGGATTCTGCAGGATCACAGAAGGTTCAAGAAATTTAGACCTCAGAAACACACAGGTTGTGAATGTTCCGTTTGTTACAGGCTGCACTAATAAATCAGGGTATAAAGATGTGAGCACAAATGTTATGAATTAGTTTCAGGTTCTTTTGCTATCCAGGTCTTGAGATGAAGTAAGCCATCCGTGCACTTCTTAAACTGATCTGATTATTATCTGTGGGCATGGCTCTGTGTGGTGAAATGTTTGGTTCAGAAAAAGTATTGATATCTTTAATGTTAGATTTAACATGCTGTTTTACTAAAAGGCAATAAAATACCTCTGGTTTCATCCTCTTCTGGCTGCAGTTTGCTCCTTCTGCAAGCTGCCAGACAGGGCTATTGCATCCTCACTTTTAACAGTCTTTGAAACTGTTTTGTAACTTTGTGAGGTTAACTTTCCTGTTGGGTACAAACTTTGGACTTTTTTTGTGGTAGACTGTAACTAGAAAAGAGGAGTGACCTAGGGACAGTTAATTATAAAAAATTACAAGAAAGCTCTGTTGACCACCGAGGCTAATTGTCAGTTTGTAACTAAAACACAGCACTCACATTATGTCCTTTTTTGGATTAAGAAGATAGATGTTTGTGCTTTAAGCATTACTGTCTACAAATGCAAGAGACAGGCCCTGTTTACTGAGTGAATTCTTGTAAGAGTACTGAATTAGAGGAACTGTTTGCAATGCTAATATTTGAAGGAACATGCTCATTGATAAAGAGCAGAACAGAATAGAATTGGAATGCTTTTAAGCAGGAAGCTGATCGGCAGTAGATGAAAGCTGGGGGAGTTGAGTGAATTTGTATGAACATACAGAGCCCTGAGATGCCCAGTGTTTTTGCTAAGTAACCTCTCTTTTCTACAAAAGGATTTATTATGTCTGCCAGAATTTCCAATACTGGCAGAGCAAAGTTGATTATGAGGAGTAATAGAGGATTGAACCAGAGTGAAACTGGGATGTTTGGGAGAGATTTGTAAAACGTGTGAATAGTACCTTTCTAATTAATGGAAGTGACAGGGCCCCATATACGGAGTGATACAAGACAAAAGCTGCTTAACTGAGAGATTAAAATTTTCACAAATTCATAATTAAATAATACTTACTGTGCTTCTGAGTTATGGAAATTCTCTGATGGTTATCATTGATGGTCTTTCTGATAGAGGTAGAATCACGGAAATTTACTGTCAAGCTTCCCGAGTTATCGAAGTTAATCTCTGTGGTTGGTTTTTGAAATTATTCTCAAATGCTTCCTCCATTTAATTACCTCAGATTCCTCAAAAGTTGTTATAGGTTGTTCATTGTTTTGCATGAATTTGAAAATGTCTTTGTTGAGAGTCACTTATAAAGGAAGGAAGATACTAATATGATTCGTTTCTCAATTAATTGCCCTTCATTTTGAAAATTTTAGGGTTTGCTAAAATCACAGACCACCGGTGAAGTTTGTAGAATAATTTAAGCTAAGTAACTGCAACATGCTGCATTAAGGACAGAAAAGAGGTAGTGAAATAGTTTTTTGGATGCTGGGGGGCATGAAAAATGTACTTTCCTTATTGAGAAGCAGTTTCATGTTTCAGAGTTTTCCTTGGATGCGCTTGGATGTATCCATTCAGGTCTAAATTAATTGTTTGTCCTGTAAATTGCTGAATGTGCCTAATATTCTTGTTATCTGTTATCAGGTCTTGCATTGCACAGACTCCTGTCATATGAGAATTGCACGACTGGCTTGTTGTGTGGACAGGAATGTGTTTAAACTAAACTCATGCTTTTGATTTAATGAAACCATTTCGGTGCCTTTTTTCAGAAAATATTATTAGTTTTCCTATTGTAATAGTACATATTGTCCAGTGTTTTTGAATAATTGTCCTTCTACTCAAATTCTCATTGAGGTGCTAACTCTTAAGATTTATCTGTGGCATGTTTGGATTTTTTGTTCCCCAGTAAAATAAGGCTTACATTTGCTGTTGTTGATGAATTTACACACTGGGCTAAATACTGAAATATATGTAAGCCATCAGAAATAATAGTGTTGTGCATTCATATTCAGGCTAAGTCAGGCAGTGGCTGGGAATAACTAAAAGTTATAAAAGTCTTTAGGAAGTGTCAGGTTTACTTAGTTGTGTTTCATTACTCTAAACTTTGCTGTTTCTGTTCCGTAATAAGTATGAACGCCGAAGTAGTTTGGAGCACCTGTTGTGGTAGGAGTATTTTTCTGATATAATTTGACCTCTATAATTTCACCAGCCCAACTGCTTCCTTCAGCTCCAGTTTCATGTTTCCTAGCCCAAAACAGAGGGAAAAGCAGCATTTCTAAACTGTAGGTGAAAAGTACTGCGTAGAATTAGTACAACTGGTTGCTAAGCGGAAGTTAACTAAGTGATAATTAGGTGGTATTGAAGGAGATACCTTTTGATTTATACATTTCCAGGCATTTTCAACTGTTATTCAACTGATGTTTCTTCTGAGACTTCATTGTGTGAGCTTTCTCAATATTGCATAGAAAAGACCTTTAAGATCATCAAATCCAACCATAAACCCAGCACCACACCACCACGTTCACCATTAAGCCATGTACTCAGGTGCCATAGCCACACATTTTTTGAACACTTCCAGGGGTGGTGACTCCACCACTTCTCTGGGCAGCCTGTTCCAATTTACAGCTGGTAAGAGTTATCTATTATTGCCTTTGCCTTGGTCATTTAGCAAAAAAAGTTCTCCTGAGCTCGTGAGACATTCTGCCATACCACCTAGGAGGAAGATTTTTCTATTCCAATTTTTGAAGCAGATGACGTCATTCATCACTCTTATTTAGATTACCTGGATTTGTATGCCATGATAAGCCTTCTCTGTGATCTGAGTATTTAATTAAAACTTGGGAAAAAAGTCCAGAGTGACACCAGAGACACAGAGTTAATATCCACCAAAAAATGTTCATACTCCTTTGTATATATATCTTGTCTATGGACATCTTCCAGGCACAAAAGAAAGATTTCTGCATTTTCACTGCTTAAATATGCTAATAAAGGTTGATGCAAAAGGTAGCATATTTAGACTTTGTAACAAGTTTCCTGGGAAGAGCATGGAGATTGATTCACTTCAGTCACACTACCAAATGCTGATCAGGTGCTTTCCGTTTCTGTTACTCCTGATAGGACTTAACCTGGGTCCTGGGTATGAAACCTTTACGCCTCCAAGCATTTCTGTGCCATTTAAGTAACAGCAAGTTACTGAGATACTTAATTCTCTTTAAAAAAAAAAAATTACTCCTAGAGAAAAAACTAATATTTTTTTAACTATGTATTTCAATACATGGATGAATCTTTAAACATAAATTTTCAGATTTGCTTGAATGAAGTTAAATTCATACGAAAGTTGTCTGATTATCGGAGTTACTAATTACTGTTGCTCCTGTTGGTTCCAATTGTATGTCTGTGTGCCTGAACACACAGGCTACTGGTTTGAATTCCTGAATTCATTTGCAGAAGTTTGGAAAGCAGTTGTAGCTTGATTTTTCTGTGATAAAAAGATGGTGGATTCAACATGTGCGTGGCTAGCTAGCATATCAGTTCTGCTTGTGGTTGCTGTATTGTTATTTATACCTTTGTCATTCATGCAGTCAAGTCTTAAGCTACATGTCCTCCTTTTTAGGCCTGTACTGTGTTCTTGGTAAGAGTGTGTTAATATAGCACAAATACCCCTATTTGAAATCTTTAGATAGTTCTAGAAATGGAGGTGACATTTTCTCGAATTATTCATTGGGCACACTAACCAGTTTGAAATTACTTCTCTCTTGTTGTAAACTAAACTTCGGCTTTACCTCCATTAAAGACTTCGTTCATTTCTGGGGCCGTTGAATTAAAAATGTATATGTGAAATAAAACTTCAGCATCTTATTTGGTCATTGCCGTTCAGAAGTAAACAGCAAAGTCATCCATAGAAGAATGGACATAGAAGTTCATTCTAATCCTTCAGAATTAACATCTAAAGATATGGCTCTGCAAACCCTGCCTTGGCAGTGTGAGCTGTGAGATGTCCAGCTTTCAGAAGCTTGTTCCTGGACAAGCACCACTTTTCTGTTGCACCAGCAGAACCCTTCAGGTGGCTGTTCTTTAGTCTGAAGGAGTGAACAGACTCAGGATTTTAAAAGGCCAAGCAAACAAACACAACAACCCATCACCCAAAACCAAGCCACGAAAAACCAAACCAACAAACAAAACCATCGATTTACCCAATTCTACATTGGCTTCCAACTTTTAGTTCCCTTGCCCTTTCTGCTAGGGTCCTGAGCTCTTGTGCCATCACAATTGGAAGTGAAAGAACAGGGTTGGGCATAAAAAGTACTTAGGGATGTCTTACTGACTAAAGGGGACAGGGAATTCATGGTGGTGTAAGACCAGGTGGCTCTTAAGTGAGAGCAATCACAGCGATATTCAGTGTAGCCCAGCTTACATTTATTTTTCGCATACCTTTACTAGATTAGTATTTTCTTTACTGAGAGCCACTGATGTAAACATGGCAACAATTTCTGTAAATTTTTAAAGATTGTTTGCTGCACAGCTGCAATTAAAAGCAGTAGGAGCCACTCAGCGAACTTCTCTCAAACTTTCTTGGAAAAAGCAGAGGACAAAATGACCTACCATGACTTTTTGTACTGTGGTAAATACGTTTTTGTGTTTATGTGTGTCTGTGTGACGGTGCCTAAATAAATTACGTTCTCGATAAAATTCTATGCCAGCAAATACGGCATGCAGACTTGGAGGGGGAATTGGATTATTACTCGGCAGTATGCACATTAGAAATACAGTAACTGGAATTTATATTTACTTTAATTACAACATGAGCATAAATTTCTCTGGGCTCTTTTCTTCTTCGTGTACTATGTGGATTGCTTTTCGTCTCCAATAAAGACTAGCAGTCTCAGTAATGGATGAGAAAAATTGAGTGCAAGTACTTTTCTTTTTCTCAGAGGAACCTTGTAGGTCCCCTGGGTTTTGCTGCACATATAATTTATTTTCATTGTGTACAGTCAAGAAGTTCTATTGTTTTTGGTGAAAAGCTCAACCTATGTGGGTGGCAACATCTGTCTCTTAGTAAATAAGTATCATATATTATTTTACAATAATTAACTAATTCCTTCAAAATACTGTCATACTGAAGATGAGGTACTGATGGTACCACAAAATAGGAGGTTTTGTCTTTTTAAGGAACATAAAGAATAAACAGCAAATGAAACTGCGATAGATGCTTGTGTCTCTGTCCTATTTATATCTGCTGGATTAGGCCTCTGGTTTTAATTTGTTGGTTTCTAGAGGAACTCCTGAGTCTACAGAAGTAGCCTCATAGGAATGAGAAGTTTATCCTTTGCTTTCTACTAGAATGATGTACATTTTGCACATCTCTTTTCTTAGACATTATACAACTCCTTTGCTCTGTGGTTGGTAACATTGAAAAGGTGGTTTTCACTAGAGAGTTTCTTTCCAATGTTGTACCGGGAGATCCAGCTGTATGTTCCAGTCCTTTGCAGCTAGCTGCTGGCCTTATATGATGATCCTCACTGAAGGGTTTGTGGACACTTCTGAGTGTTTAAAGCAAGATGTTGAGTTGCAGAGAGGTTTCCTATTAAGGAAAAGTGATGTAATGTCAGTGGAACACTGCCAACTTCTGTCTGCTCATTTTATTTATATTAGCTGCATACCAAAGAAAATGCTCCATAAAACACGAGTGCTCCTTGCTATATTTAGCCAAGCTAATATACTAATACCAGGAGATTATGTTTATATGCAATTGAAAGAATTATAAAAAGATTTGGGGACATCTTACAGAAATAAAACAAGTTAAACTTGGGAAAAGTAAATGCTAGATTTGCTTCTGGTGCATTAAAAGACTCCAGGGTATTTTTTTAACGTTTATACTTGCAAGATATGTATTTCTGGGCTGAAAAACATTGTTTAACATTTTAATTGAACTATTTTGCTGATTGTTTAGGGAACATAAAGTACAAGGAAGTTTAATTACATTGATCTGAGCCTTTTTAGTCTAAGCAATGCAGATGTCTCACTTTTAACCAATTGGCAAGATTGGTGTGATTAAAACCAATCTTGCCATTCCTGTTCCAGTCTGATCTTCTGGTCTGAAATGTTCACATTCATCTTTATACAGAATACTGTGCTTTTTTGGCAATGTTTAAAATCAGTTTGGCATATCTTAGTTCCTCACCTTCTCTGACTTTCTTTAGGACTACTTTGTAAATGAGTAAATGAGTCTCCTTTTAAATGAGTAGGTTTTTTTTTCTCCCCATGGCTTTTGTTCAACTCTTTGTTCTGCAGCTGATGGTGTTGATAAATAATCACAAGATTTCTTCCTGACTCTAACAATGTTACTTCATAATGCTGTTAAACAATTTGACCTTTTCTATTAATTCTACTCCTACATGGTGACACTAGCTGGGTGTGGTAGTGTTAGAACTATGGATCCTCCCTGATACTGATTCTACCTAAAAGAATATTCCCCATCAAGAGTAGCTGAGTACATTTGTTAACTGATAAATAAGAGCTGTCATACTAGTTAACTAACTCATAATGTAAATGAAAAAAAAAGGTACTTTAATAAATTAAATGCTAGGTCTAGTGTGACTGTGAAACCATGTGATATGAGTTCTTCAGTTATCTCATGAGCTACTAAGTTGTGGGCAGGGGAAAGAATGTTGGGTAGTGTTGTTCTGATCTGCATTACTGGGGATGCGTTGAACATTTTATGTGTTTTCTGCTCAAATCTGAGTTGCCTCCCTTCGTTTTGAAGCCTGTGGTTTATTGGAATGACTTCTAAAGAAGCTCTTTAAGAGAGTCTTCATGCATTCTGACATTTAGCATCAAATTTACACACTCTGAACTGCACTCTGGAGGTTTCACTGACTCTCTAGGAGGCTGTACTACTAGTTATGTAAGTGAGATGCCAAAGAGGAGTGATGAGAACATTTGCCTATGTATCTCCTTTTGACTAGAAGAATTAGAGCAACATGACATCAAACTGAAGTGCTGTAAGGCCAGTAGAAGAAGGCAAATGATCTTTTAGTCAAATCACAAATCAAGTATTACTGTTTTACACATCTGGAACTTGGTTTGGAAATATAAAGCTATGTAATATATAGAAGATTTGAAAATGATTGCGAGATTCTCTTGCTATTTCCAAGTATGCAGATCTTATTCATTCTGAGTGATTCATTGGGGAAGTAGATCATGCTGCTAAAAATCATGAGAAAAAATTTTGAGTCAACCAAGGGTCAAAAAACATTTCCCGCAGTTATGAATTATGTGGAACTAGGACTTTCCCCTTACTGATTCCTCTTAATTTCAGTTGTAAGATTTTAAACATTAGACAAATTTAAACCAAACAAAAAATCTTGAATCATGAGATGCCATTTCTAGTATTAGGCTCTTGAGGGCAAGTGTTCTCCCTAGTGTAGAAGATCAGACATAACTAATCTGTGAAGTATTGCCTGGACAGTGTACAGCAAGAATTATGTGCTATCAATTCTTGCTTAGCAAAGTTTGTTTCCCCATTTTTTAAAGTAAGGCCTAGTGGATTACTGATTATTTAAGTAACTTTAATACTGAAGTCTTGAATTTCATTTGGAAAACTGCAGTCTCTGAAGGTTTATGAAATGACCAAAAAATGGACAGCTTCAAACAACATTGCCTTTGGGGCGTGAGAATGTAATTAGTGTGGTAAGTTTGAGTGCATGGACTCATTACAGTCTTGGCATGAGAAAGGGGATGACTGTAGGGGATTGTACTTGTTTTCCTCCAAACAAAAGTATTAAGCAGCAAAGTCTTTCTGCAAATCTGGGTGCTCACTTTCCCTGATATATAGCCCAACTAGTTGGAGAACTTAAATGTCCTTGCCTTATTTTGTACCTTTATGGCAAAAACTACTATACTTTTAAATGCTTTCTGGTTTCTCTAGATTTGTGGCTTTTAAATTTTTCATTTTTCTGCAGTAAGTTATTACCGTATTTTATATGAATTGCCTAATTAGCTGACCTCAAATCATCCAAATGCTTTTGTTATGGTGAGCACTTTTGTTCAGTGCTGTGCTTGAGGTTTCTACTTGAAACAAAATAGGAATAGGAGGATCCTTCAAGTGAGAAACAGGATCAATGTACTGTGTAAATTTGATTTGTGCCTACAGAGTAGCTTAAGTAAACTGGCCCAGAGACACAAGGGTCATGTAGGTTCGAACACCTCGAATAACTTTCCTTGAGTTCACCAGTAGAAAACTGTAGTATACGAGGTTATTTTAGACCAGTGTTTTCCAGAGAATGAAGCATGGTTTTCCAGAGAAGGTAGCATATGTAGTGAGATAGAAGGTAAAGTCATGAATTTTGGTATTGTACACCTTAGGCAGGTCTTCTGAAGCTCCCGGGGGGTGGCAAAGACGTGCTGATAGCCCAAGGGAAGAGGCAGGGAGACAGATGAGAAGGCAGACCAGCATTATCTGAGTACTGCTGAGAGGAACAGGATCATGTGGAAACTCAGTGAATACAGGAACAACCGTATGATCCATGCTGATGCTGACTTGAGTGCTACCAATTTCGGTATTGTCAATGTCCCTCTGTCTTTGAAGTAACCTGGAAGTCCTACATGACATATTCGATATGGAACTATTGGTTGTTTATCAAAGCATAGCCTGATGTTTCCTTTTCACTATCTCACCTTTTTTTTTGATGTAAATGATACTTGGAGTCCAAGCTGTTGTGATACTTGTAGAGAAGGTTTACATGGAATTAGTGTTGATTTCATTGTGAAAGATATGTATTGCTACTTTTACATCTTGTTAGCACTTACAGTGATGGAAACAAAGCATGGATTTTTCTTTTTTAATTTTAATTTACTAACAGTAATTTACCAGTAGTTTCCAGATGTAATTTAAGTACTGTAGTTATGTTAAGGAAATAATTTATATATAGAATCATGTATGAGTTTGGGTTGGATGGGACCTTAAAGAACATCTAGTTCCAACCTTCCTGCTGCGGGCAAGGAACACGGGCAGGAATAAAGTGAACATACAATTCAATGTAAAAACCTTTTTCAATGGGAACAATAAGGATAAAACAAACTGCTGTTGGTCAAGATAAACTAAATGAACTTTACTGTAGGAATAGGTAAACCACTCTTCTTGTCAACCATTCTGGAATGTTCATTTTAACATAAATCTTATCTTAATAAATATGGAAAAATATGACTTGGAACCCTTAAATCAGACAAGTGCTGTTTGTAATATTATTTCTCTGAGAGTGTCCAGCTCCAGGCTGAGAAGGTACATGAGTCATCAAAATAAAGGGTCTGTAAAGAGAGAATCTTCATAATTGTCAGACAGAATGGTTTTAAATCTTGAGAAATACACTTTGTAACTAGCTTTTTACAAACTACTCTGTGATCAGACTGAAGGCAAAAAAAGACATGTTTGTTTTGTCTGGGAGGTTTTTACTGCAGGGCAGATGGGAGGAGTGGAATTAATTGATTTCTGGTGGTCAGCTGCAGGCAATCAAACTGGAAAATCTGTACTACAACATAGAAAGAGTAAAACTGCTGACTAGGATAGGTCAATACATTGTCTCTGAATATGTAAATGTTAAATAATGTGCAAGAGACCCTATTTTTAATATATATTACACATCAGTATGTTGTACACTTCAAAAGTGTAAAGAAATCCTATAAAAAAAATCCTATAGAACAAACAAACCAATTTTCAGAATATTGCTTAGAAAGAGATGAGTCTGACTTACCAGAAATTGACACACAAAATATAAAGCCAGAACCTCTTGTGGTATGCACATTTACTTTTAAAAGTCTCTTAGATTGTATGGTTTGGCTGGGTGATAGTTTATACATCCACTCTGTGTGTATAGCCTACATTAGCAAATAGTACACAGAAATAAGGGTGGCTCCGTAGAGTGAAGAAACATGCTGAGGGCATGGTATCTACACATTTCAGGGTCACAGAGTTTGGGGTTTTGGTTTTTCATTTTGAACTAGCTCTAGTCTGTTCCCTGGACTGATGCTCATTAGTGGCTCAAGTTCGTTAGCTCATTTCACCTGATAGGAAAGCAGTTCATGTTCTCAAGAGGCTTCTCATGGATGCAAAGTGGAGAAAAAGAAAGTGGGAAGCGGTTGGAAATTTGCTTTAAAAGCACCTTTCTGACCCAAGCGAAAGTCCAAATGCAGATGTGTCCTCACTGTTCCCTTAGGAAAAGTGCCAGGTTCTTTGGTTTTCGCTAGTCACCGTGTTGCTCATAATTTTGTTTGGGAAAAAACAAAACGTATTCCTTCCTTTTGTTTTCTCTGTATAAGAAGGCTGACTGCTTTCACTGAGAGCTAAGCAAGATTCAAAACAGTTTTAGAGATGGGACCAGCCATTCATACTCATTGCACAGTATTTGTCTATAACAAGTGTTTATCATTACATGTTCGCCTGTACAATTCCTTCTTTTTTATGTGATTATATATCACTTAAGGTGCAGCTGAATTCAGAGAAGAAGCCCTTACTATATGTCTCTCATACTCGAGGTTGTTTGCTATGCTAAAAAGCAAATAGTACTTCCAGCAAATCATCTTTATGGAATGTATTTTCACTCAAAAGTACAAAAGAAATTATTTGCTCTGCCATTTGTACATAAGGTATTCCATTTAAACTTTCCAGAACAATATACTGTACACTTAGCTAGCAGTTTAAAAAGAAATAAATTCTCACCATTACATCACTATGTCTATTTACAAGGAAAATTCTATATAAAATTATGTGTTGCTGCTGCAAGAAGCTAATTCAGGTTGTATGTCAGTGTCCAAATTCGAGTAACACCAGTATTCATTGTTTCTCTTTGTGATGACAGGGAATGTTGTTAGTGCTGGTCAGATCTGTTCAATTGTTCAGGAGCATATATATTCTCACTACTTAAAAGCAGGTTTTGACTGCAGTGGCATCTGTGTACTGTAAGTGGATTTGCCTTTGCTTAGTAATCCTGCTGAAAGATTTTAATTTATTTTTTCTGTTTTAACCAAGCAATGGGGAAATTGTGTTTGTAATGCCCTTGTAATAAGTAGCAGCTCTTCATATCTGAGGGTGCTTTAGCAACATTTTGAGTATCATAATTTTTGTTTTCTCTTTTATACATTGGGGAAGATGACTTTTAAAAGAACAAACAAACCAAAAAATTCAACTTCCAAACTCACACTTCTGAAGTACATGTCTGGCAAGATAAGCAGTGACAGTGCCCTGTAAACTATTTATTTTTGGGGATATAGCATCTTCTGCTATATCAAGCCTAAGATATAATTATGTTAGGATTGTATTGGTTGAAGAAATGTCACAAAAGTTGTGAGCTGTGCTGCAATGTTATCTTCAATTTCTAGTGCTCCTGACAACCAGGCTGAAAGGTTATTACTGTCTTTAGCAGTTGGTCTTACTTCCTGATGCTCCTCCTTCCATGAAAGTTAGTGCATGTTGTTGAGGGGGTTATTTTTGTGTGCACGGAAGGACTGCAGGAAGAATGGTACAGCACTAAACTTTTCTGGCATTAAGATGGAGCTGACACCTAAAGTAAGTTTGTCATATTGTTGTAATGGAAGAATTGCAGAAGTATATAATTATTTCATAGAAATACCAGTTCTTATGTATTTATTTCCTTTTCAGTTGTTCCTTTTCATATGGTGATTTAAGAATAGGGTACCTCCACTGAGTTTCAACTACTGATGTGTCAGCTGGTAATATCCCAGCTTTACACGAGGCAGCTACCTGCTCAAATGTCAGAACTGTTTGTGAATACAGAATAGCTAATAAAAGGGCCTAGAATTTAGGTTCTAAAGCTACCTTAGCTTTCTGAGTATTTTTAAGATAGAGTTGAAATTTCAATTTTCTTTAAATACACATTGAGAGCAACTGTGTGCTCCCTTTAATGTCAGGACATCCAGTAGCTACTCAATTTTTTCCCTTTTTAATATATTATCTATTCTTCCTCACTATTTCAATAGTACAAAGCAGTCATCTTTATATGTAACCCAAAAAACACACTTGACAGATATTGGAATGTTAATATTGAAGACCTGGAGGTCCACTTTTAAGCCCACTGTAACAGTTGTGGAGTAGGCATAAAAAAAAGCAAATCTCCTGTCTTTGGTGGTCAGTGGTAGATGAAATGTCATGGTTTATAGAGCATCTTGTTAATCAAATATATTAAATTTAAAATAAATACGTAAATAAAAAAAGACAACTGTGCATGTGTTGTTCCAGTGAGAAAATGTATTGTACTACATCTTTTTCTTCTGTTCCCTTTTGGTTTTAGGCTAGCACAGGTTTTCATACTTTGATTTTTTTTTTCTCCCCATATTTTCTTTGAATATATACCAGTCAGCACAGAACATAACCTTCTACACAGGATAGCATAATCAGAGGCAGAAGACCTATTTTTCTGTTTGCAGGCCAGTTCATTCCTGCATTCCGAGTAATGATTTCCTACTTGGGCCAGTTCAGCTGTAGATCGGAACCTGTATTGTAATTAATGTCTCAGTACAATTTACCTCTTAATAACATAACACTTTTAGCTTCCTTTGTCAGTGAAACCTGTTACCTGTGTAATATTTTAACTGTTAAATCCATCACTGGATAGCCTGTGCACCAGCTGTGCAACGCAATTGAATTACCAAGCCAGGCAGATTTTTGCCTACCAGACCAATTCTTATGATCTAACCCTACCAGAGGTATGAAGTTTAGCATTTTTGCTAAAGCTGTATTGTATCTTTATGACTTTTGGGAACAATGAATGTGCACAAGAGCACCATTTCCTCTCTTTCTGTACCCAAGCTAAATGTGTTATCTCACTGGTGCATGTTTTGAAAAAAATGTCCTGCAGTGGTATTGAGGGGTAAAAAATGGTTCCTGTCTCTAAAAGAATGGCTTGTGTTTGCTGAATACTGGCACTATCTCTATGATTGGTTTCCTTAGCACAGAAATTATCTTGATGTGTTTCACAGATAATCAAACCAGAGTGGAAAATGGGCACGGCTACAATTGCCACTTTTTAGGATAGATAGAAAAGTTTTTAACAGCCAAATTACAGCAGGACTTCCTTACAAGAGAGTTCACAAACAATGCAGACGGTTTATACTTCTCATCAGTGTGTACAAGGTTTCTTAGATGAAAAGTTAAGCTAAGCTTCACGGTGTGCTCATGACACAGACCCTGTGTTAGTTCTTGCACTGTACTTCTTCCAGGAATGTGTTAGGTTACAATGAAACTAATTATAAATGTTCCTGTATATTAACCTGAAATATGGAAAATATTTGTGTGAATCTGCATTTTCAGATTGTTAAGCTTTGAAGGGAAAGTAATAAAAATGGTAAAGGGTTGCAGCTGCTGGGGAGAGTTTCTAGTTTTGGTTCTCCAGTTACTCAGCATGAGGTTTAAATTGTAATGACAACCTGCATACTCTCTGTAATGTGTCAGTGTAGACAAAATATACCTCTGAATACGTTCAGGCTAGAACCCAAACTGGTGCTGGTTTCCGCATGTTGTTGTTGTCATTCCCCCTATCCTGTCCCCTCCATCAGCTGCCTAGCCCTCATTTTTATTTTAACTGATCATTCTAGTCTTACATAAATATGAACCCTTGCAGCATTTAAAACAGTCCACAATTTTTTTTCACAATATGAGGGACTGTTCAGCCTCAGAAAACCTAAAGCTTGTTTAAATGTATTTGTATTGACACAGCCTGGAGACTATCTGTGGGTTGGATACACAGCAGTTTTTGTTAAAAGGCAGCTATTCTCCCTTTACTTCACATTCTTCCTTGACACATGTGTACATTTTTAACATTTCTAAAAATAAGCAAACATTTCTTCAGTAGATAGTTCAGTTGGAATTACTTTTGTATTCTCAGTATTTCTTTTCAGTACAGCTGTTAATTAATTCACTGGTAGATTGAGTTTGGGGGTTTTTTTCATTTTTAACAATTCTCAATCATTGATAAGTTTGATGGAAAACCTTAAATCATATTAGGAATTTTGTCAAGAGTAGAATTCCAGATATCAGCGATTACTGTCACAGTACCATTTATATCAGTAAAATACAAATGTTCTGCTTGTAGAAAGCAAATTAAGTGTCTTTAAGAGCTACCTTAAGAGCTACCTGGCAAGTCTGTCCTGCCAGCTGCTGGGAGCCATAGATCCAGAAGCAGGTATCCAGTTGGGCTACCCAGGAGCTAGAGAGATGTAAATATATGTGATACATTCCAATTTTAATAAATTAATAAATTATGAAAAAAAACCATGCTGGATTTTATTGTATAAATACCTAAGTTTAGAGATAAACACATCTAAATGTACACATATGAAAAATACATCTGTACATAGAGAGCTGCTGACATGGCACTCAGTGAGAGGAGCCCCTGCCATTTAATACAGGATTATAGTGACTGTTTCCCTCTTGGTAGAGCTCTGGCATAATTCTGAAGCAATAGTATTGAGTTAGAAGCTAGATCTTCATTGGAAAGTAGAGTTCATGGAGGTGAGTAGTTGTTACCCCAAATATACAGAGATTTTCTGGCATTGTTTTTGAATCTTAACTTAGAAAAATAGCTCAACCTTTTAAAGTTATGCTTAATTCTGATTATTCTTCATTTAAAATATTCCTGTGCCTGCATTCCAGCAGTATGTTTTGTATATTGCTGTGAAGTGCACCATCTGTTTCTCAAAGAGCAGGTTGCTGGTGGGATTGTGAAGGGGCCAGTCTGCTTTTGCTCAGGAATGACTTGAGACAGAAGGGAGCTTGTTATTCTTCCGTACCTGAGATAAATAGGACTCTTTCTTTCAAACAAAAATTGCTTTTCTTTGTTAGCTTTCCATTTGCTCCTTTCCTTTTATTAAGATCAGGAGGGAAAAAATTGGAAATTTTAAAAAGTTATAGAAAAAAACCACTTAATCTTGTTTCTTTACCTGTGATCATTTATTTCAATTTACTTTGTATACTGTGTTGAAAAACACTGACTAAATTTCAGTGCCCTTGCAAACTTCATGGTAGACACTAACTCAGTAGGGTTCATTTTGTGTATGAAGGCTTCAAGGCTTGACCAGCATTGCTGTACCTTTGGAGAATTTCCCCTTCCAAGAGAGGTAGTTTGGATAGAAAGGCTTCCATATAACTTTGTGTTTAAAAGGTACACAGAGTTGATGACTAAACTGCAAATAGTAAGATACTTCCCAGAAGAGGGACACTGTTTCTCTAAATAAGTTTTGTAATGTAAGATATATGTAAAGCTGGTACATATCCTAATACTGGGAATATGTGAATGACCCTAGGAGAGAACTTAAGTAGGAAGGACCTACTGCATCCCTGAAAATGCCATCTGCTGTAACGTTCTCTGCAGTCCAGTAGCCAGTTCTTGTTGAGACTTGGAGAGATATACAACCACTACCTGTGTCCCCTCCTCGACTCCACTGTGTCCAGGCACTTGGAGTTACAGTTCCTGATGGGGGTTGTTACCAGTTTAACTCTTAGTCACAGACTGCTCTATCTGTTTTCAAAACAAAGCGATACAACGAGGGTATCAGGAAGAAAAAGCATTATGAAAATGGGCTAAAAATATAAACCAGCTTGTTGTAATTTAAAACAAGTGCATACCTCCAAATATGATTTCTCAAGTAGCTATTAAACTGTGGTGTATGTACTGGCACCCATAGTTGTCCACCAAGAAACCTAATGTCTCATGTCTCCGGGCTTCCCTTTCAACATATGTTTGCAAATGTTTCTTGCTATCTCTTAGCTCTGAAAGCCATCACCTTCCTGAGCACGTTCCAAGTGCCCAGTACCGAACCTGGACAGCATGAAGCTGCTCTTACAGGCAGCGTGTGTCAGAAACCTCGCCTCTGTTGTATCTAATGTCTGCTTTCATTAGCACGTTACTGCCTTACTGCTTGTGTTTTTGAACTGTTTTAGCATACCTATTAGATCATCTGAAAATGTATTTTAATTTCTTGGTTAAGAATATCTGGTATTGGAAAAACATCACAAATTCTAAAGCAGAACTTTTGAAGGTATTTATGTGCTACTAGGCCTGCTTTTCAGTGAGTTAATGAAATTTCTCAATATTCATTTTACCCTAGCTATGATTTTTTTTTAAATTACTTACCTTTACCATTTACTGATTGAATTTGCAAAAAAAATTACTTTTAAATGCTCATTCTTGTATTGTTATAATTAATTATTTGGCCAAACAAAAAATTCCACATGAGAAAATAAGTTTATGCTCTATTGTTTAGACAAGCTTGATGCGTTCCCTGAAAGCATGTGTGCCCTTTAAAATTACAAAACATATTTCAGCTAATTGGAAAGAGGATGTAATTACAATTAAAGTAGTTTTTCTTGTAATCTCATCCAAAACCTAAACTCTTTTAATTCCCTTCTTTGTTTCCCTACTGATGAGGTCTGATGCCCTTTGATAATTTTGGCAGCTGGGCTCTCCCTATCTTTGTCACAGCAGTGTTATCTTTCGGGGACCTACCTATGTAGAACTTCCACCACTGATGGTGCCATTCCAAAGGAACACTGGTGAACTGATACTCTTTCCTCTTCTTTTCTTCTTCATAATGACACATGCCTAGGATACTTCTCCTCAAGAAAATAATACTGCCGTGTCTGATGTTAAAAGAATAGCTCTGAGGCAGAGAACATTCCTTTGCAGACAAGGATTGTGCACTTTTACAACTGGCATGAAAATTTGCTTTAAGATGGTCTTTGTGGTTTTTTGGCACACGGACTGATGTGATAATGGTTGTGTTTGCATGTTGTTTTCCAAGCAAACAAGCACTTGACTTATGCAGATTCTAGGCTGACCAAACGCCGCCGTTCAACTGGAATCAATACTGTCCTGGGCTAACAAACCCTGACTTACAGGCACGCCTATCCCTGCGGCCTCAGGTCGAGCTTAGTGTGAGAGCAGAGCAGCCTTGGCTTTGCCTGTCAGCCTTTCGTAGCCATACCCTGATGTGGTCTGTGCCTCTGCCTGGCGGGGTCAGCAGCAGTGCAGCGGCCGTGCTGCAGCGCTGCACTTGCAGTGACAGGGCCATAGATGGGCATTTGTGGGATGCTGCTGGCCGGGCGCAGCGCCATGTGATTTGGCAAATGCAAATAAAAAGGTCTCAAGACATGACACTCCTACTTGCTTTCAGCACATGTTGGATAAACATAGGAGTGTTGGAGACAGCTAAGTTCCTTCTATATTCAACACATCATTTACAGTGCTAAATTTTCCCCTTTTTTTATTTTTTTCCCTTAGTCTGTGTGTAATAAGTAAAAAGAAATTGAGGGCAATTATGATGAAAAATAAAATAATTATTATTTGTAAATCATTTTAGAGGTATTGGGCAGTAGGTCTGAAAATATTCAGGCCAAAGATGCAGAATGGGGTGAAAGCAGTAATCCTACAGGGTTTTCTCTGTCCAGTCAGAGGTGACCTGAACTGTTTCTGTCATCAACTAAGAGAGTCAAATGATGATGGGAACTGAAAATGTGTTGTTCTAACTGATTTAAATAAAGGAGACTGTTAAGAAATGTCACAAAACCAGAAAAATAAGTTTCAGCCTGCATCCTGTGGAGTGAAAAGTTGAACTGATAGGGATTTAGAATCCCTAATGTCAACATTAAAAAATGACTTATAAAATTTACAAAGTGAACTGTAACATTAAAATGTTCTTGTTGCTAATTTAGTTAAAAATATTAATCTCCTTTTAAGTGCTGAAATTTATATTGTTAGTGAGACATTGCTAGAATTGAACCGTCTTCGCAACAACAACGCAAAAAGGCAACTGTTAAGTATAAGTAACTGATTTTTCAGTTTTCTGCCCTAAAACAGCTTGCTCCCCTTTTTCTTATCTGAGCAATCTCCTTTGGCCTGAGATCATAAGCAGAATTATTGTCAGAAAACATTTTCTGGGAAATGTAGATGGTTGGAATATCAAAATTAATCTTCAAGTGGAAAATATGATGTTATTACCATTTCTAATTTTATTGCTGTCAACAAAAGTATATTGTTGTGCCAGAATCATACATTCATATGCCATGCATTAGGCAGACTGCTTCTAGAATTTCTGCTTAGATGACCTAAATTATATATAAACAATGACACACTTGTATACAGTAAAGTATTTATGTATTAAATATACAGAAAAGGTATATGTGCATATGCTGAAACTTTGTGGCTATCTGGGGTATTGAGCTAGAGTTACATTTTCCAGCTGAAAAATGACAATTTTTAAGCAAGTCAGTCTGAATGTATTGTCAGATGATAGACCACACAGTTAATTTTGAGCTTAATGTCTTTCCAACAACTGTATTGAGACAAAAAAAAACCCAGTTCTGATTTGCTTCACTGCTGTACATTTTACTTTTTTCTTCTTTTTTTCTTAATATGCAGGAGCACTCAAAACTCTTAATTAACTTTTTTAGTCTCTATTCTTCTTCCGGTGAACTTCTGCATTTCTAAATGAAATTCTTACTTCCATTTGAGCTGATAGTACTGCAGTGTCTCAGAACCATATTAGTATCTACTAAGATTTGTCTCAGGACCTAGAGTTGAAAATAAAACTGGGGAGAAAAAGTGGGACTAAAGAGCTGGGGAAGCTCAGCTCACAGCTTCCCTAGGTCACAGATGTTTCTCAGAAGTCTTTGCTCATCTGCAGATACATGGATGGTTCTAACACAGAAGTTGGTCCCGTGTCTCCAAGTACCTCATTGAAAGTATGGCTGTAATTAGGTCTGTCTGATTGGCCCACTGAGGCTACAGCAGAAATTCAGCTATGGCTGAAGTTGTCACTGGATAAATATTTCAGCCTTTTTATTGAAACAGGGCCATTGAATAAAAACCACAAGAAACAAAAAGAAACCTTGTTAAGAATTTCAGTACTTTTAACGTTAATTCCATTATCTGGATTGTTCCTTTAAAATATCCTAAGTGCTTCAAATTGCCATATCATTTACCTTTTTGAAGAATTGATGGTTCTGTTAAATTCTATTGCGCATACCCTTTTTCCTTCATCTTGAGGACGAAAAAATGGACTTTTGTAGCAATGTGTTAGCTCTGAAGAAATGGAGCTATTCAACATATGTAAACACTCTGAACTTTCCCTGTCTTGATTTTCCTGGACCATAGATGAGTGGAACTTTTACCTCCTCCCCTGCCAGCACTGCATGTCTGATCATCTTTTTGTCTATTTTTCCTTCCCACAGGGACCCCAAAAAGATACAGCAGCTGCAGAACCAAATTCGTCTGGAGCAAGAAAGTGGACAGTGGTATCGTCACCAACAGCAACCTGATCATCTTCAGCACTCTCCCTCTTCTCCTTCCTTTCCTCCTCCCCCCTCCTTCCAGGAGCTTGAGTCCAGCCAGTCTGCCACCTCTCCTGTGCCAATGAGTATTCTTAACTCTCATACTTCCCCAACCATGCAGTCTTCCAGCTCCTTCAATTATGCTCGGCCTAAGCAGTTCATTGCTGCCCAGAACATCAGCCCTGCTTCAGGTTATGTGACTCCATCCTCTGGGTCATCTACATCTAGTCTTCCTTCTCCTCTGTCTCCAACTGCTTCACAGAAACAGTTTGGAAGAGTGCCAGTCCCTCCCTTCTCTCAGCAGTTTGCTCCAGAAGGGGAATATGCCTGGTCTCCTTCTTCTCCATCCCCTCCGCCCCCACCTCCACCTGTCTTTAGTCCAACAGCGACATACCCAGTGTGTGATTCCTTTCCACTTCCGCCTCCTCCACCCCCTCCTCTTCCTTCACTTTCTTCACCTTCCCACAGCCTGTCTCCAACTCCAAGATTTCCTAATTCCAGCCAGTCTCCAGCAGCTTTTCTCAGCTCCATGCTGCCATCCCAGCCACCACCCATTTCTGTCAACGCATTAGGCCTCCCGAAAGGAGTGACGCCTCCGTAAGTATCAGCTGATGAGCTCCTTGATGTGCTGAAGATTATAATGAAGACTATTGCACTTGCTTCATTTGTACTTTTCTAGGGTCCTTTGCTGTTAGCTGCTATCTCAGAGGGAGAGATGTGTGAATAAATTGCAAATGCTTCTGTGCTAGAGATGTGAGATAGTTTTTTAACCCTCAACAGAAGTGAGGTTCTGAAAGAGCCCTACAGTAGGAACACAAAAGATGAGAAGCTAAAGCTTTAAACTGGAGTTGAAGAAAATATGAAAGCAGCAGCAAAAGGCTCTGCAGGCCCAGGGCAGTGGAAGGAGATCCAAGAAAACCTTTCTCATGGCCCAGTTCTTTTAAAGTCACATATTCAGTGATATTTGCCGTTTGTGTTCCTATTACATCTGCAGGTAGAGAAATATCAAGTAAAGAGAGTATCTTTCAGAAGTCCCTATTATAGCTTTGTGATACTGAAAATACAAGGTATTAAAGTATACATCTGATAACAAAGTGGTCATAACAATTCATTGGTTTTGGCTAGAGATTTCGTTCTGAGGAAGTTTGGGAAAGTGTTTAGGGAGGGATTTAGAATAGCAGTGCGTAAAAACAAACAGAATCCCTATCCCTAACAACTCTGCATACTTATTTTCCCCTTTTGTCTTCTCTAAAGGCCAGAATAGTATTTTGGAGCGTGTCAGCTCCCATCATAGATCAGTTTGTCTTTCCACTGGCACTAGACTCTCATTCCATCCTTAGAGAACAAAGAGACATGCTGAAGAACAAAAATGAGAATAGCTGTATCCAAGGCTTATTTATAACTTTGTCCAGAAGTTTGTCTAAACATATCTACAGTATCTAGGTGACTTGCTCAGCTACATACTGTTGCAGTGGGAACTTCTGTTATTTCAAGTCCAAGATATGAAAAGGAAGAGAAGGAAGAAAGAGGACAGATATCAAAGTAATAAGTCATGGATATGCTTTAAAAAGCATTTCTTTATCTTGATTTGTGTCATACAGCTCATTATGGAGTCTGGCCATGAAACTTTTTTAGGAGAAAAATTAATAAATAGTGCATTTTGCCCTTGCAGTCACAATAGCTGTGATTTTCTGTCTTAACTGTCCTTTGCACTGGCTGAGTTTCACTATTGATACCGAGCACTGAAAATTGCATAATTAATTTGCTGATAGCTTGACCAGTAAGCACAGCCCACGAAAGCATGCTATTACCCCTAATTTTCCAAGGAAAGGCTCTAGTCCAGCTATACAGTTCTGACAAGAACTGGATTCTTTTTTGAGTTCAACTTCTGTGTGCTGTGAGGGTGATAGCAGCAGCTTGAGCCTCTGCTGTATCCCTCTTTCCCTGTTATGCTGTGCTTATGGATGCATGTTCTGACTTGAAGCATTAGCTGTGTTCTTCCTCATTCTCTTTGGACAGAGAGACAACTCTGCAAAGATTCTTCCCCCTTCCCCATGCACCTCCCTTCCCCAAGCACAGCAGCCAGTCTGGGTGTGCACATGATGGTGTGTCTATCCATATTTCTCCCTCCCCCACCCCGACAAGGCAGCAACCTTGGGGTCTGAGCTGAGGATGAGGTAGTTGGCTGTTTTTCTGCATTCCCTCAGGAAATATAGTCCAGATGGGAGCTGGATCATGTTAACTCTACTGAATGTACGTGTGTATAATTTATGTGTGTATATATATATATGTGTGTGTGTGTGTATATATATACACAGTGAGAATTTGTCATCTGAATTATAACATTAAAAAATGGTAAAATATGTACTGTGTGATGCAAAAAAGCCATAATCTATTGTTATGTATCTTTGATGCCAATTTTTCCCTGGCTTCTCCTTTTTCATGTTACTGTGTAGGTTAATGTCTGGTGTGTCTTGCTGAGTAAATCACTGTTTCCCATAATTCTCATACCACTCTTCCCCTGGCCTCCATTCCCCCCTCAGCTTTAGGTCTCTTCTGCTTTGTGCTATAGTCTCAGTTCTCTTTTTGGCCCCTTTCACTTTTTGCTTCTTTTCCTTTGTCTTTGCTCCATCCTCACAAGTCCTCTTCAACACATTTATCTTTCCGTGGCGTAGTTTCTGAGCTATTCCATAACCTTGGCCTATAGTATGACCATTTTGCCACGATCTCCAAGATCTATTGGTTGAAAATGATGATACCGTTTCCTGACAGTGTGCTGTACAGACTGCGTACAAGGAATAAATTGCACCATTCAGAGTTTTGCTGAGCAGCTGAATTCCTCATCACGCCATTTATCTTCAAAGACTTTGTCATTACTAAATCTTGGCACAACTACAGATCTACTCCTCAAAAGCAGAACTTGGTAGGCATCATGTTTTTCAGTTTCGTGTTGTGGTAGGAGAAGAGCAAAGGTAAAGTAATAAACATTGCAGGTGGAGGCACTTATTTTTGGAAATGGTCAAAGGCAGCACCAGTAAAGTTCTCTGGGGCTGTATACAAACCGATAGTCTTCGTTACTCCTCATGGAGTCAAACCTTCCCTTCACCAGCTTTCTTTGGGCATTTCCTTTCCAGTGCATGTGTCATATTTGTTCTACTTAAAAGAGAAATCAGTCCAAGGAGATGCAGGACAAAGCAAGAGGAGCTCAAGGCTTTGGTCTAGTCCCAGAGACAGGACATCATTGGCATAAGCGAGAACTGGTGCAGTGAGTCCTGGGACTGGTGTGCCATGAAGGACGGTTACAGGCTGGGCAGGAGAGGCAGGGAGGGTGGCATTGTATGTAACATCTGGAATGTACGGTGCTTACAGTTGGCAATGGCATGGTCAAAAGCCTCTGGGTAAGGATTAAGGAATGAACAAATAATGCAGATGTCATCATAGGAGTCTACTATAGACCTCCTAGTCAGGATGGTGATTCTTTAAGGAACTAAGGGACACCTCTAAGTTAACCACTCTTTTCCTTACGGGGGACTTCAACTTGGCAAATGTTAACTGGGAATACCATACAGCTCATACAAACAGGTCCAGAAGGTTCCTAAACATGTGGATGATCACTACATGGTGCAGACACTAAGGGAGCCAGCTCAGAAAGATGCCCTCCTTGATCTGCTTCTCGTTAACAGAGAGGATCTTGTGACTGAAGTGGAAATTGGTGGTTGTCTTGGCCACAGAGACCACAAAGCAATTGAGTTTAAAACTTCAGGCTGCTCAGGAAACTAATGAGTAAGGTCCCTTGGGAAAATGCTTTTGATGGTGCTGGGGTCCATCAATGCTGGTGACTTTTTAAACGCTGCCTCCTAAGGGCACAGGAGCAGGCAATTCCAAAATGTCGGGAAAGCAGGCGAGGCAGAAGGCCAGCTTGGCTAGGCAGGGATCTTCTTCTAGAGGTAAGNTCTCGTTAACAGAGAGGATCTTGTGACTGAAGTGGAAATTGGTGGTTGTCTTGGCCACAGAGACCACAAAGCAATTGAGTTTAAAACTTCAGGCTGCTCAGGAAACTAATGAGTAAGGACCCCTGGGAAAATGCTTTTGATGGTGCTGGGGTCCATCAATGCTGGTGACTTTTTAAACGCTGCCTCCTAAGGGCACAGGAGCAGGCAATTCCAAAATGTCGGGAAAGCAGGCGAGGCAGAAGGCCAGCTTGGCTAGGCAGGGATCTTCTTCTAGAGGTAAGGCCAAAAAAGTAAATGTTTGACCAGCAGAAGCAAGGTTAGATGACATATGTGGACTACAGAGATGCTGCTTGCCACCATGGGGAGAAAATTTGTGAGGCCAAAACTCAATTAGAGCTGAAGCCAGCCAGTACTGTGTAGCACAATAAAAAGGACTTTTAAAAATATGCTAGTAGCAAAAGGCAGTCCAGAATTAACAGTGATCTGAAGCAGGGGCATAGTCAAGGCAGAGGTGGTTAATGCTCTCTTCAGTCTTCAGCACCAGTCATGAGCTATGGGGGTCCCCGTGCCCTGAGCTGAAGGACCAGGACTCTGAGAATGATAAACTCAGAATCAACTCTGAACTTGTGTGAGATTCGCTGCTCCAGCTGGATCCCTGTGAGTCTCTGGGGCCTGATGGGATTCATCCAAGAATTGTCAGAGAGCTGGCTGATGTCATTGCAAGACTCCTCTCAATGATTTTTGAACGGTTTTGGGAATCTGGAGAAGTGCCACTTGACTGGACGCTGGCTAATGTTGTCCCAGTTTTGGAGAAGAGCAGGAAGGAAACTACAGGCCTCCCGTCAGTCTCATTTCAGTACTTTGAGGGCGGAGAGGCCCTACAGAGTGATCTCGACAAACTGGAGGGTTGGGCAATCACCAACTGTATGAAGTTTAAAGAAGGTAAGTGCTAGGTTTTGCACCTGGGATGGGGCAACCCTGGATATACACGAGGACTGGGGGATGAGAGGCTGGAGAGCAGCCCTTTGGAAAGGGACCCAGAGGTCCTGGTCAACAGAAAGTTGAATATGAGTCATTGTGCCCTGGCAGCCAGGAGGGCCAGCCATGTCCGGGGGCACCAGGCACAGCATCGCCAGCCGGGCAAGGGATGGGATTGTCCCACTCTGCTCTGCACTGGGGCGGCCTCACCTCAAGTGCTGGGGGCACTTTTGAACACCACAATATGAAGAAGACATTAAGCCATTAGAGAGAGTCAAGAGGAGGGCAATGAAGATGGTGAAGGGCCTTGAGGGGAAGCCGTATGAGGAGCGGCTGAGGTCACTCGGTCTGTTCAGCCTGGAGGAAACTGAGGGGAGACCTCACTGCAGTTACAACTGCCTCGTGAGGACAAGAGGAGGGACAGGCACTGATCTCTGCTCTGTGGTGACCAGTGATAGGACCCGAGGGAAGGGCCTGAAGCTGTGTCAGGGGAGGTTTAGGTTGGATATTAGGAGAAGGTTCTTCACCCGGAGGGTGGTTGGGCACTGGAACAGGCTCCCCAGGGAAGTCAGCACCAAGCCTGACAGAGTTCAAGGAGTGTTGGACGATGCTCTCAAGCACATGGTATAAGTGTGACTCTTGGGGTGTCCAGTGCAGGGCCAGGAGTTGGACTCAGTGTTCCTTGTGAGTCCCTTCCAACTCAGGATATTTTGTGATTTTGTAAAACATTTCTAACGCTCTCTTCAATCCCTGTATTCTGTGGGCTCATGAACAGTAAATACCATGCTAATGTTTCAACATTTTCCTTGGTTTTGGACCCTGAGACTCTGTGGAAGTGACTGCGTTAGCTAAACCAGTTTGAACCAATGAATGTTCTTTCCAGTTAAATGTGGATAGATTTGGAAACATTGCACTGGGAATGTTTATTTGTTTGGAATGGAGTTTTTTGTGGTTTGGTTGGTTTGGGTTTTTTTAAACAGCATATGCTCTTACAGTCTTGCTTGTATTATAGGAATACCTACTTGTGAATTTACTACGTTTTATTTGGACATCTGAAATAACAGAAGGCAGCTTTGTGTCATTAATACCTACTAATTCACCTTTAAATATTTTAAGCATTTATTTGCAACAATATGGGGAATGTTTCCCTTGAATAAATTGTATCTCAATTTTCCAGTAAGCTCTAGACACTTTGTAGTGACCAGCATCTTCAAGCTGTGGCTGTGGTGGTGTTTGCTGACCAAGATTTGGGAATAACCTTTTCTCATTAATGGGGTAGATTTGGTAGACTCCGTGTCCTGTCAGAGCATTGTGTTATTAAGCAGAAGAGAAGTGCTGGTGGAACTGCGTAGCAATTGAGTACTTAAGGGAATTATGAGCACTCGTCAGTAGTTTCTGAGGTAAAGCTTAGCTGGACTAAGTTTGTTGGATCCTGGTCTTAAAAATCTCTGTTCTTTCCTTCTTTACCTAAAGAAAGCTCTAGGGTGGGTGGATCTGTTGTATTCAGGTTAGCTTTTGGTTACAAAAGACTTGCAGGGAGCAGAGTTAATGTGACAGGAACATAGGATTGAGGAGGGTTTGTTCACAGTTAAGTCTGTCAAAGCTCGAAACTGATCTTCACTGCTCCTAGAAAAAACCTCAGCATGTGAAGGAACAGAAATAAGTATACTTAAAAAGTCTAGGTAAGCACATACATTGTATGTTTACATGAGCATTTGTGAAAGCACAAATAATCCCATGAGAAGGATTTGGTGACTTTTTAGGGACTATTTGATTTTAAAAAGTACAAAACCAGCACTAAAGGGTGTGGAATTATCCAACCTGGAGAAATGGGATCTCTTTCTAAGTATAAAAAATATATATTGTTAGCTATGCATATATCCTTTTGAAGGCAACTTTAAAAATTAATGATTTTCCTTAAAGCAGACCTTTTCTTAAGTAGATATCTTCAGTAATACTACCTTAGTTAAAAACAGGAAAAAAATCTGACTGTACAGAATTGGTGAAAGAACATGAATATTGATTTACTACTTTCTGGAAAAGTATGGAAAAGGGAAAAGAAAGCATTATTTGAACACAAAATTGTCTAAATTATCTTCTAAAATGTAATTAAATAAGCTGCTTTTATCATTCTACACAAAATTTAACTACTGTCTCAGTGACTTTTAGTACATTAAATCCAAATCTTAAAGGAGATTCTGTGAGAATCATGAGAACAGTAATACCAGAAAGAGATTTGCACTTTTTCCCCCTTTGAATCAGAGCTGCTGGTCTGGTCCTGCTGCTGTGTACTTTGACTTGTCCATTGCATTCTGTCTCAAATGGAATGGAAACAAGTATTTTAGTAATCATCATGTTCCTTTAGTCAACTGGCAATGCATGGTGACCACTCTGAGGAAAAAACACACTTCTCCATCTTTTTATCTTACGGCCTTCAACACTCTCCCAGCACAAACGCCAGCTTTCATTTCAGAGTAAACTGCCGTGCTGTCCTATGTAGATGGGACTTACACTTTTCCCGTTTCTGTAAGTTATGGCTGTCACAACTGTAAAAAATGGAGGTTATCTACAGTGTGATTGATGTGAAAATAGTGATACGTAGGAGGAAGTACCTTTATTAAGCACTCCAACATCAAACTGAGAAAGAAGGTCAGGGTGTCTCCTTGCTTGTGAGAGAGAGAGACTTCATCTCTCTTTGTGACCAATTCAGTCATACCTGGAGGTATTCCTGGATCTTGGGAAAACATATCTAAAGATAAGTATAGCTGTAACTGGAAAAATTCCAGAAGATATCAGGGTTTGCATCCATCCTCAACCTCCAATTTTCTTAAACTATTGCTCCTGTCTGTTAAACAGTTTTTAAAATTTTCTTCTTCTTTTTTTTTTCCCCATAGCTTGGATACTGCTTGTGGCCATTATACCAACACATGAGGGGTTTAGCTGTGATATTAGATCAATTTTTGTTGGTTGTGCTAAGACAGCTTGCATTGAGGATTTTGTTTTTGTACAGTTTTTGCACCTTTTGATTAGGCATGTGCACATGATTATCATAAAATAGATATCCATATCACCTTTTCTGAAATACCATGAGTGCATGTGTTTGTTCCACTTGAACTTAGAAATCCAGGTTGTGCTCCAGATCTAATCAGTTAAAGCTGTGCAAAAGTAGAGATCAAGGATGTAACGTGAAGACACACAGACATTAGCCAAAATAACAGTATCCTGACAGTCATTGTATCTGGAAGTATTAATTTTCAAGATATTTTTATCCAGTTCTTTTTCAAAATGGTATTTGCAGATACTTAAGAGTATTGAAGATGACAGTGAACTTAACTAAGAGAATTAGTACACGTATTTCCCTGTTGAAAAGACAGAGAGGCTGTTCACAGCATGGCTTTGATGCTTGTTTTGGTCTGCAGATTTTTCTTTTCAGAGGACTTAATTTTATAACTTCTTTATTTTAAACAGATCTGAATGCCATAAAAACATCTGTGAATGTGAAAGCCAGGTACAATGCTTGATAGTTGCAGAGACCTTAACCAGTAGCACTACATCAGCTGGAATTGCTTAATATTTTGGATATAATACCTTTTCCCAGTCCAGTGTAGCTTTTTCATCACATGCTTCTCGCAGTTACCTGTTCTTCTCAAGATTTCAGGACTATGAGGATTGTGCCAGCCTTTCCTACATTCAGGAGCAGTTGATGCTTTAGTTATTTCTTCTTGACCATCAGTTATAGCACACTGCTTGTAACAATCAGAAATTTGGATAAGATTACAGATTACAAAATAGGCATTTGATTTTTAATTTGATATTGAAATATATGCACATCTTTTGAAAGGCAAATGGCGCTTATGTAGCTATGGTAACCAATGCAGCATGAGGCAGAGAGTTAACTTGCTCAGGAGGGGAAGGAACTGAACACGGGAATGCAAAAGTAGCAATTCTTCTTTTAATGAGTAAAAATGCATTTTTAAACATAAGCTTTAGAGAAAAAAAAGATTGGTGGTAGTCATGCAGTTTGTAGGCGAGTCGTACTCTTTGTTATCTAATCATTAAGAGGGATCAAACGTTCAGAAATACATATTATTCATGTCAGTCTTAACCCTATCCAATGCTGAGACATGATTTATTTTTTTCGACTACAGTTTCAGAACATTGTGCGGTAGAAATAATTGAACTTTTGTTACATTTGTTCCATTTACTGGAAGTCATCCTTAGGTGAGTTCCTCGGGCATGCCCTTAATTCAGATACGTGTAACATCGCATTACTGGACAGAGCTGAAGCTCCTGGTCTCCACAGCATGTATGACAAGATCAGACTAAACCAATTTTATGATGCGGTTGCAGCTTCAAAGTTTGTGATCTGTTACAGTGCTTGTAACTTCGCTTTCACAGTAAGTGAAAAATGTGTGAAGTGAGCAGGAATTAGCTGTATTTTTGGAAGGCTTTAGTTTTAAAGGAAAAAAAAGAAAAGTTACTGTTCATTACCTCAGTACCAGAGAATTAATTTGGATTTCTGTGAAACTAAGCCATATTGGCTGCAAACAGGAATTTGTTCTTGGAAGGATAACAACAGGCAGCCTGTTGCCCTTGTTTACACTGTAAAAGGTACGTAGGAAAAGAAGGAATTGCATCCAGCATGCACTCTGTGTAATTAAAACATGAAAAGTACTGCTGGTTTGGCTTTGTTTCTAAACAAATGTCAGGGCAAATATTCAAAACTAAGGAGAGCCAAGCCGAGGCTGCAAAAATCTTTGCTGTCAAAAATCTCTGTGTGAATTAAGATGACAGTGTTGGCAATTTCATTGCACCCTTTCTGACCAAAAGAATTCAGACATTTGTGCTTTTTTCTATGCCTGGATTCAGGCCCCCACTAACTTAGGTGATGTGTGTTTCAGAGGTGCTTAAAATCCATATGAGTTGCAGCCTGCTTCTCAAGGCTGTTCGTTTCTCTGCGCATTTGTGGTGGTGGTTGTGTGCTCGAGACTGATGCTGTCGATATCCTGAAATGTGCTTTCTCCTGCTAGCTTAATGCAGCAAATCTGAAATTTGCATTGGGCAAAGAATGAACATACAAATACGTAAAGGAATTGGCAGGTTTTTTTGCTTGATATTATCCCTGAGAGAAGACAGAAAGAAAGCTCATGCGTCACTGAGAGCACAAATCTTTGGAGCTAAATGCATCCAGATAAGGGCATGTAAGGATGGTGGAAAATATTTGCAAAAGCAGCTGAAGAAAGTTTGCTGCCAGGCTGTCTTGCCATGTAAACCATTACTCAGGCTGAAAGGATCTGTGCTTTGGAAGATAGATTTACTAAAGTCCTTCTATGTGTTATCATTGCTTTGTAGACATTTTGAAATTCATCCCAAGAATGTATGTCTTAAGAGTTAACTTGCTGTGGGGGTATGTATGTGTGCGTGTGTGTGTGTGTCTGTGTGTGTGTGTGTGTGTATATATATATATATCTGGACAGCTTTGAAAGTGTATATATTTAGAGAAAGAGATTCTGAAGAGGGGGTGGAAACAGTATCTGCAGGAAGAGCTATGTTTCCTTATGCACCACTTTGGGGTTTTTGTCCCAATTTAAAATAGTACCGAAAGAGGAAGAGAGAAGAAGAAATTTTGACTGGGGCTCATTTTTATAGTTACATTTTTGAACCAACTACTTCCTTGCTTAAATACTTAATAAAGGGAAGATAATCTACTTTTCAGGCAAGTTGCCTTGACTAGGTCTTGGATGACACTTCCACTCTGACTGTGTAAAGCTCAGGATCATCTTACACAAAACCAGAGACCAGAGATCTGGAAGGCTGTTGAGGAGTCTGCCTCTCCTGTTGAAAGTTACCCAGGGATCCCCAGGCCATTGCTGTCATATTTGCATACCTTGTTCTTAAATAAAATTCCTATGTAGCTTCACTACATAACTTGCTCCAGGGTTTAAATGTCACTGTTGAAGGGTAGAGAAAGGAGAGTTCTACATTGTTTGTGTCTAAGCTAGGCCTGTTCTTCTTCACGTTATTGTGACTTATCATCCTCAATGGACATGGAGAATCATTAAATACCAGCAATTTTCCGATGTCAGCTATTGTCTGATTTCTGACGTTTTGTTTGATTTGCCTGTCTATCTTCATTCTCCTAATTTCCCGACTAAATAAACAAGAATTTTTGCCTCTGTGTGTGCCTCTGCCTCTGCGACATAGTTTGTCGCAAAAGCTATGCTTTTAAAACCATGTGGCAGTTTTCTTGTTCTAAAATATTCCAGTTTGCTGTATTTTTCTTGAAGTGCAGTGGTGAAACTGGATTCAGTGTCTAATAGCAAGGAATAAAGGAAAACAGCTAAGTTTCATGTCTTACGCTGACGTGTCCTGGAATTATATTTCTTCCCCATTTGAAATAATAGTGTTATTTTCCAAGTTTTAATTGCGTAGATTCTCAAGAGATGCTTAACATTTTGATGCTAATTTTCCATTAGCATTGCTATCATGCTTTGAGCATTTTCCCAAGTTTCATCATTAGAACACCTCTAGGCAAATTATGGAGATTATTTTAAGTGACAGTTGTTACCTGCAAATGAATTGCAGCCTCTGCAATTTCAGTGTCATCAGCCAATTTCAGAAATGTGTTTTTCTATTTCACTTTTCCAGTTAAGGCCGAAATCCTAAATACTGAACTTAGTATACAGAACCTTTTGAAAGACCTCATTGGACTATATTATTTCGGTTTGATAAAAAAAGAAATCACTGGTTCTCTCTGAACAGCTTTTTCAGACTGAATAGCTTTATGCAGCCGTATAATAGAAATGTCAGCCAGACTCTGCTTCCCTGATTTACTAGGGAACTTACTGCAGCTCCTGAAGGCTAACTCAGAAGCCATAAACTGAAGTGTATCAAAGCTACTTCTTGTTTCCTATCTGCATGCCCTTCAGCCTAACAGGAGATAAACATGAGGTTTGATATGATTCAGTTTTCATTTTCTTATTATCCTACATTGTTTAGAAATGGACTGTGATATTGTTTTCCCGTGTTTAGTATGGATGTTGAGCTTACTAAGTTTTAATTCTCTTGGTGCTCATTCCCCTGTGAAAAATGTGTGTATTCGCTTAGGGGTTTTTGTTTTCAGAGATAATCAATAATGCTTGAGAAAATCCTTTACTTGAAATCCACTCCCAAGCACGTGGCTCATCCTTCTTTCCATACACTGTTGTGACTCACTTGCGTGAACTGTGCGTTTCACCTTTACAGCCTATTGAGTCCCAAGCGTAAGCAGACCTTTTTCTGGTAAAACTCTGTTTATCAGTCAAGTATGAAATTTGTGAGAATGAGAAATGAAAGCTGTTTCTTAATGTATCACTTGGAATTTTCAAGGGAGGATGCATGTCTCCATTAAAAGCTGGCACAGGGTAAAGCCAAAGGTGAAGCCAAACTTGAAATTTGCTGCCTTGAAGTTGGCTGATTTTTGGGTTGGGTTTGATTTAGGGGTTTTTTGATTTGTTTTGTTTGGGTGTTTTTGTTGGTGGTGTTTGTTTGGGGTTTTTAAATTTTTTGGGGGGAGGGAGTAGTCTAAAAAGTGACAAAATTTGGTTTCATGGCAATGCTAGCCTAGATAATTAAGGGCTGGGAGGTGAAGGGAAAGACTGTAAAGGGAGAAACAAATGCCACCTGTCCATTAGCCTTCCAGCAGATGGTTGAGCCTTCCTGAGGGACATTCCCTCCTGATCCTCTCTTCCCACCTTCTCCTGTCCATTTTCCTTCCATATCTTCCTTTACATTTACTGTACCAAATTTCTGGAGTTGCAGAAGCATGTCTTTCTTGAAGATACCTTATCCCTTCCTCAGCATTCTCTTGTCTCCCTGTAGATGGGATAGTTTTCCTATCTCTTCCCCCCCAAACAGAGTGGAGGAGACTTGCTTTCTTATTTGTGACTGAGAAGACCCCCAGCTGAAAGCTGAGGGAATTACTTTACTTGGTGATCACCAGCTAACAGATGAATATTTCTAGGGCAAGGGATGTAGTTATGTGTCTCTTTGTGAAGTTAGGCAAATGCCTGCTCTTCTGCTGTGATTTAATGTAAAAATGCAGTTCTTTACAAGAACGTCACTGTTTTCACATTTTGCATTTGCTTACAGCAATGGAATATGAAAGGTTTTAGGAATATTTCCAGCTACTGTCTTCTCTGTCCATTCACTTAATTCCTTTTTGGCTTTTGACAGTATATGTGTGTTTTTTCTAACGCTAGAAATTACCATCGAAAGCACTTGCTGAAGTGCTTTCAATGCACTTCTCTAACCACAGAAACATAGAATTGAATAATATCCAAGAAAATTTGTTATCTCTGTATGATTCTTGTTTAGAACCCTGTAAACTAATATTGAACCAGTATGAGTGTTTTAAACAATCATGTGTGACTTCGCTGGAGAAATGGGGTGTGCTGCAAGTTTCAAATAGGATAGCAATGCTGATTTCTTCACAACGGTGTTAAAAACAGCTGATCTCCAGTAGAAACCACTCATGTTGGGCATTTCCAGCAATAAAGCCATCATAACATTACTGAAACGTGTTAAATATTAGTGCAGTCTGGAAAAATAAAATTTCCTGTACTGTTTAAGAAAATGGGAGTGAGAGTTGCTGAAAGTGCAGTCCTAACTTGTAGGCTGGTAAGAGGAATAAATTGTCCCTGTGAATGTGAACTGCTAAACGGTTGCTATTCCACTGGGAAATCTTGCTGCTGAAAATTGCTTAACAGGGATGATTTTTCTTTTTGCCAGCGTAACCCAGACTCTGTGAATGGCTCTTCTCTGAGCAGCAGCATTTACATGTTGCCTTATGGGTATGTGTTCACAGAGATATGAAGAATAAACATGAAGCTGTGCAGTGTGTATTGCAAAGTTGTTACAAGGAATTAGTTAATAAATAACATAAGAAATTAATAATTAACTGCCTTGTCTTACATCTTCCTGATCATTATTCATCTGGTACTTCATAGGAACCTAGTTTATCTTCCATCCCCACTTATCTAGTCATGCTTTCTCTTTCATGTTTTCTCGCATTTTGATTTATTGCCACGGCTCATCAGTTTCATCTCTGAGTGCATGGTGTTTACAGCCATTGCCAAGCAATCCTGAGGGCTATTTTAACTAAAGCACAAATAAAGCATAGTTTCAACTTTGTCCTTAAACCAACAATTTAATCAGTGGTGTGAGTTAGTAGGGACAGCATAGAAAGAAATATGTCAGGCCTCTAGTTTCAAAGACACAGTGTTGTTTTCTTCATTAATGGCAGCGATTCCAGATAAATTCATAAATACAAATGACTTCAGGAAAGCTCATGAGTTTTTGGTTTTGTATTGTTTTGCAGGGGATTTCCCAAGAAAACAGGCAGAACTGCTAGGATAGCATCAGATGAAGAGATTCAAGGGTCAAAAGATGCTGTAATTCAGGATCTGGAGAGAAAACTTCGCTTCAAAGAAGACCTTTTGAACAATGGACAACCGGTATAAAAACATAAAATACCCTGGGGAATGGCAGTGGGTGGGAGTGGGCATCATTGGTAGTTTCTGAGATACGCTGCATATAAAATAATTCTGGTAGATTGCTTTTTATGTATTTATAATTTTTAATTGAATTTTCAAAACTGCATTTCCAAAAGGTATGATAGTGTACACTTTGTTCTATCATTCTTTCTCCTGTTTGACAACTTTACTTGGACTTAAAAAAGCAACAGAGGTCTCAAAAATGGTGAATTTGCCTAAGAAGTCTGCACAGTCTGTACCTCCAGGACTTTTTGAGCCTCAAGGGCCATTTGCTTTCGACCGTTCATCACTAAGTGGATGAACATGCATAGCTCTTGTTCAGTCCAGGCTCATTCTGCCTTGTGCCCAGCAGCTGGACAAGGGGGGAAGCAATAGGCAGTAAGTGGACATCAGAGGATGACAAGGCAGTTCGTCATGAGAAACAGCCCAGTAGGAATCAGGCATCATTAGATTCCGCAGTTGGGGGCCTTCTTTTGACCAACAGAATTTTGACCAGTAGAACAGAAATAACCTATAGTACTAATTTACAGACTCAAGAGTTAATGGCCTGCTTGAGGAGTCAAGGAATGAGGTAAAATCAGAATATCAAGCAGTGTAAATGCACAGCCACAAGGATCTCTGTTTATTTTTGTGCACTTAGGATACACATAAAAGATAAAATACCAAATCCTTCCTGCTGAGCGTTGATGAGAAGCAACTTTCCTAAGAATTTTTTACAGTTATTAAGACACTATCTTTGAAGCAGGAATTTCTTTTAAGAGGAAAGTAATTTTAAAAATGTAAACTGTCACCCCTCTTTTTTCAATAAAATGTTTTAAGAAACATCTGAATACCTTGGGATGCCTTTGTGTCACTTTGAAAGGAAGTGGAATTTTATGTTTCTCAGGACGATGCCTGGAAGTTTACTACGTTTGCTACCAGGTCTGAGCTGTGAACTGTGGTGGTGTAGTTCCAGAAAGCCCATGGGGTCAGACTATCTATCAACAGTTGCTCGATTTTGGTTCTTAATGAGGTCAATGCAGTGAAGTAGGGAGAACGTTCAGAGTGACTGCTGCTTCTGGTACCTTTCTCCATTGAGTGCACAGCGTTTGGCAGTTTTCTATAGCAGTGAGGCAAAATCACTGTCATAGTGTATTAGTTCCTGTTTTTTCCAAGGAGGTGCTCTGAGAATGACTGTCAATGCCTGTTTTGGAAAGTGAGGGAGATGTTTGGCCTGGGCAAATGAATGGAATGTCCTGAGAATGCCCACATGGCCCAAGGTAAAAAAAAAAAAACAAAACAAAAAAGAGACCAACTGTGATCAGATGATGTGGGAGCTTGAACTAAATAAACTCTGTTTTGGTGCTTGCCTTGAGGCTTTTGCCTTGCAGATTTCTGTCTTGGGTAAATTCTGTGTGTGTAATCATGGCTGTGGGCACCTGGAGTGACTGCAGAAGAAATATAAGTGAAGAAAAGTTCATGATTTTCTTAGACGCTTGTAACCGAGACAACGCTGGTACCTGGTTGTTAGGAGTTTCAGCCTGATGGTTTAGCTGCAATATGACATATTAAAAAAAAAATTAAATGAGCTTTTTTAAAAATGCAAGCATGAAGTAGATGTAATGCTTACGATTTCCATTCTTCATTCATTTTTCTCTTTAAATGAGGTGTTTCACCATGAAATGAGTTTGTCTTGTATAAACTTGCATTTTTTTTGCCATGTTGATTTGTAAGAAGGTGTCTGAAATGCATTCATGAAAGCAGAAAGAAAACTAATAATGAAATAATTGAATTATACATTAAGGTTTTCCTTTAACTCGTTTTATCTTCTGAGTGTGAATTGTCTTTTATAAGCTGTCTCCTCAATTTCTTAAAGAGTAAGAAGAAATGGAAATTTTAGAATCTTAAAGAATACATTTTTCTGTATTTTGGACAAAATATTCAAGTAGAGTAGAATCTCCTTATCATTTTTGGCAGAGTTTTCTGCCTTGTGGTTCTAATGTAAAAACTGAGCAGAATGACTAGGAGTAAGATTTGGGATGATTTGATATGCCCTCTTCTGACGGCCATGCTGATTTAAACAGTTCCTATTGCTCATTCCTATCCAAGTTCCTGGCACGAGGATGGAAACAAATGGCAGAGTCAGAGCAAGGGTTGCTTAAGCCAAAAGAGCCACTTGTAATACCAAAAAAATGCATTACAAACTGTGGTAGAAAATTTCTGTTAGAAACATATTGCTGCTCTGTTTTATTAACATTACTTCAAGTGTTGTTGACTGTGTACTGCTTTGTAGTTGGAGAAATAATAACTTTTCTTTCTTTTCCCTACCCCCCTCATCTCCTTTTTATTTTTTGTTCAGAGATTAACATATGAGGAAAAAATGGCTCGTCGATTGCTGGGAGCAGACAGCGCTGCAACCGTCTTCAACATACAGGAACCAGAAGAAGATCCTGCTATACAGGTGCCACGGAACTCTACAATTTCATAGCGAAAAATGCCTTTCAATTTTTCTTTTTTACAGACTGTGATTGTCATTAAAATAAAGTCCTACAGAAGACAATAAATATACACAAGATAGGGTGGTTATTGATTACAGAAGTCATATATTATATATTATTGAAGTAAACTGGAGGATCTCATGCCTATTGCTCAGCTTTTCCATAAGGTCGAGACTTCTCAAGTGTCTGCTCTCTGCTTTAAACTCTTCCGTTTATCCTATTCTGTCCTGACCTTTAAGTCTCTCAAGGCAAAAATACATCTACTATCTTGAAACCATCTTCTCTTTATTTGTGTAATAGGCACTTTTTGGGTGCAGACCAAAACCACAAGAGAAAGTCTGCTTGAAAGGCCAGGTACACGCTCTCCATTGTTCAGATGCCAGAGCTGCTGTTCAGAAATGTGTAGCATTCATTTGCTTATGGTGCCACACAAAGTACATTCTCCTGACAAAAACTCTGAGGAACTGTCGTGGATATCTCTTGGTCTTCTTTCTGCCTCTTGATCTTTTTTTCTACCCTTGCAGGAAGCTCGCTCTGTTGGTGCTTCTGTAGTGAGTCCTGTGGATATTCAAAAGGTTAACATTTCTACCTTTTTCTGTCTTGCTTTCTTGTCTATTTTTTTTTCTTTCCCCTTTCCATTCCACTGTTCTTGGTTAATAACAAGAAGTCATCTAGCATTAATAACTGTCGAGAATTGGGCTGCACTCCCTTTGTGAGGATGTTCAAGTTGTTCTAGAAGCCTGCGTGAGTGCAGGCAGTTTAACAGCAACCGTGTGCTCCACTTTGTGCTGTAACATCAACATGCACTGATATGATACTAACTGTGTCACATACTTCATGGTTTACTTTCATGGTACACTTCAGGAAACAAAGAAATTTTAGAACTATCTGCAGTTTACAAGGTATTTCTCTGCTCTTCCATTTTTTACAATTATCGAGGGTTATGATTAGTTCTGTAACCAATGGTAGAAAGATGTCATGTCATTCTCAGACCAGAGGCAGTGACAGAGGATGGGAATGTGAAAGGATGCTTTGCATGAGATGCATGTTCTGTCTTAACTACAATACGGATCAGACGTAATGGCCAAAGGTAGTTTGAAAGAGTGTCTGAATTTCTGCTGACTGAGAAGAGCATTGACTAATTTTTTTTTTTCCTGCTTCTGAACTATTTTACATTCTGACATTATCACTGTCATCACTAAGATTCCAAGCAGGAATTCTGTACTGCAAAGCAGACAGCTCAAGAAAGCAAATTACAGTGTATATCAGTAAATCATAACAAATTCAAAGAAGTGGTAGTGTTTCTGCTCTTCTTGCTGTATCTTCAATACTGTTACGATAAATTTTGTTTTTAAAGAAGGGTCCCACACAAAGGGGACCATAGCAACAGGAGTAAAGGGAAACAGCTATCATAGACTGCCACTGTTGCCATTTTCTCTTATTTTTTTCCTCATTTTTACAGGCAACTGTAAACAAAATAATTGTATCCTTCTGGTTCAGCCTCTGGTACAGTTCTATGCAAATAGCAGATGTAAACCATATGGTCTTCTAGCCATCTGGAAACAAAACCCACCCTAAATCTGTCTGTACCCTCAAGGAAATATTAGTGTGTTTCTTTTGTCTTTATGAACTGCCTCAGAATACTTTTATTCTTATAGGATTTTTTGAAAAATGGAAAGAAAGCAACCAATGACTTTCTTTCCCCTTATAAATTAGACCTTAAGACAACATGAAATACAGTTTTTGCCTCGTACCAGATGTCTCGATTGTTTCATAGGGAAGTTATTGGAGACATGGATTATAGTGTTTTTCTTCAACAAGATACAGTTTCCTTTTCTATGTAAAAACTTAATGGATTGTTAAGGATCAGTAAAATAAAAAAATCCAGACATTAAGAACATATCTTCCTGAGCAATGTGTTGAAGCTGGACACTAATATCTACCTCTTGTTTGGCAGGAATATAAAGTCTCCAGCTTTGAGCAAAGGTTGATCAGTGAAATTGAATACAGGCTGGAGCGATCTCCTGTGGAAGAATCAGATGACGAAGTGCAGCACGGAGATGAACCTATTGATAACAGTGTGTCACCATATTTTGAGATAAAGCTGAAGCACTACAAAATCTTTGAGGGAATGCCAGTCACATTTACGTGCAAAGTGGCAGGAAATCCAAAGCCAAAGGTAAGAAAAGATGGTAAATGTTTCTAGAATTTCTTTGAAGAGTTCTGTGTTGGTGCTATACCATCAGGCTCTGGACTCTATGGGCTGTATCTTACAGGAACGGGAGATACTCACACGTGACAAGAAAGACTCCCATCTGGCATAAACTCCCAAATCTCTTTTGGCATAACTGGAGTTATTTAGTCAAAATCTAGTAAAAATACTACTGTGAGGCTTCTGCTCTCAGTTACTCCCTCCTGAGACTTCTTCTCAATTATTTTACCTGGAAGTAATGCTTCTTTCATTTTCAGAGTTACCTCCAGGGTACGTTTGTAGCACAGAATGCAGTACAATGCTAGAAAGCTCCACGTGAGCTGGCACAGGAGTCCTGAAAGCCACCTCATCTTGCTAGCATGGGTAATTAGTTCAGGCATGGCAACATGCTAATGCAAAAATATGTGGGTTCTAGTTCAGAAGCCAGCATGGTATCTCTCATTCTTCAGCATCTACACACACTAACAAAGCTAGATTTTGCTGGAATTTAAAAGAAGGCGTAATAAAATCCCATATACTCCTATATATCCCAACAGCAAGATGAGACATGATGGTGAGGTTTTAATGATGAACTTCAGAGGGAGGGTTGGGCTTGGGAAGCATTTCCTTGTAGCAAATATAAAAGTACCAGTTGCGTGATGTCAGTAGCCTGGAAGAATGCCTTCCTTGGGCAGGTTGCATACAACCATTTCAAAAATGGCTTGGCCATCAACTGACTCATTATGCAGCAGGCAAACGGCAGCAGCTTCTTCCACTCCCTTGCCAAAGCCAGCGTCTTGCCCGTGAGGTCCTCGCAGCTCTTACAGAGACCTCTCGTGGAGAGGGGCTCTTGTCTTCTTAGACAAGATCAGAGATGCCCTATCTGTTACATAAGATCTTCACAGAAGCACTCACATCCAAATCTCTCATCTGGTGTAAGTTTTACAGGTACTTAGGATTTCCAACAGAGATAAATGCAAATGACTTTACATGCCCAATGGTATACATGTATGATACTGTACAAGCTGTTAATTAAAAATAAAAGGACTTTATGAGGTAGCAGAGAAAGAACAACAGACACCTAGGGCTACATCTACATCAGCAAGCACTGCAGACCAGAAGAAGCAAATCTCTAGAATGAGATATCCATCCCTGCACACATTTCAGAAGGTTTTACTCCAGGCTAGCTCTAATCTCGTCCCACAGACTGAAGCAGATGCAGCACATTAGATGAGTTCTTGGAGCACATTTTCTGGCTCAGTTTCATCTGACAGGAATCCAGTTCTGTGCTCCAAAAGCACAACATGATGTGAACCACTGCAAAGTAAGCGGGGTTGATCAGTATACTGATATCAAAAAAGCACTCCTGCTTCAAACTGAAGACACACGCTGAGAAGATAAGCCCAGTCTGACTGAAACCAAGCTTTTCATGTCTAGCATTACTCCTGAGATGACCGTGGGTAAGAGTCTGTTGTGCTGAACAGGGGTGGAAGACAAATGGCTCTGTTGCTGACAGAAGTGCAGTGTGTGCAGAGATACTCTTTCTGCCTGAGGCTTATGACTGCGTTGCTAGGTGACCCTTTATGAGTCAGCCTTAGTCAACTTCACCATTCCCTAATTTCCACAGTTTCCAATTAAGGTGTAGTTTCTCTGCCTGATTTAAGACAGATGAAAGAGGATGTCTCCTTTCCCTCACTGGGGCAATAAGGATTGCACAGCCAAGAAACCTCATTCTTAGTACTTCCCTAAAGCATGCCCTTACAGAGGAGCATCTGATGTGAATGCCCTGTGATTCACAGCTGATGTTGTGTTTTCCTGCAGTGTCAAAGTGTGCACATTAAGAAATGATTTGCTCTTGCACCTGGAACTTTGGCCCTTTGTTCCATTCGCTGGCAGATGCTTTGTGTAATTTGTTAAGTTGCTTAGGATGGAACCAATATCAGTCCTGTTGTATGGCTGCTTGTTAGCTGGGCTTCGAAAATGCCCAAGGCTGTATCTCCCCCTCATCCCCTCATCTGCCAGAGCATGCCAAGGCAGCAATTTTGAGAAGCTCAGTGGCTGAGAGCTGCCCTTCTGCTGTCATTTGTTGAAGCTGGAAGTGTTGCTCGTGGACAAATTTTTTACTTCGGCAAATGAAAAGCTGGAAATAATTTACTAACTTGAAGCTCCTCCCTTCTAAGTGTTCTGTCAGGTCTGCCAAGGAATGGCTTTGGGAAGGACTGTAGTGTTTCTAAAATCTGGCATTCATTACAAGGGATTTTTCTAAGCGGAGTTATTGGCTTGATTATTTTTTCCCCTGAACATGCCATGTAAATTGAATACTGATGTGCAAATTCTGTCTTCATATATATGACTTTTTAAATCCGAGTCTACTTTTTGTTATAACCTTTGGTGTAATGTAAAACTATTTTCTCATCAAAACGAGAAACCTGTGGTGCTCCAGGAGGGACTACGGAATACTTCTTTTTAAGGGATTATTTCTCCTCAGAATTAGGACAATGCCATGCAAGAGGTTAATTGAGACACAAATGTTACACAAATCTCATCCTGCTCACTCTTCATATGGCTGAATATAATTCTTGGTGATTAAAAATGCCTGTGCTGCCCAAGATCAAACCCCCCTTTGTACTGTGTATCCCATTGTATTCCTAGTCATTACACACTGGTTTCTGAAAATCTGGTGCAAATAAAAGCAATCCACATGCAGTGTTCAGTGCTTGCATAGTTTAATGGTACATTTATTGAAAGTTATCCTAGAAAGAAAATACTTCACTGCAAGGGCCATTGTCTCCTGCAGTGGTAGTGTTTTACTTATTAACTCCATGTCAGATAAAGGTAATATTAAAAATTTACTGCTCATATGGGATGCCAATGCTTTTAAACTTAGTTGAAATAAGTTTTGGACAACATATACATGATGTTTGGATAGCTGGTTCAGTTAATGTTTGTGTGTATTTCCATGCATGTCTCCTGATATTTCTGATAAGTGTGCTGTTATTAAATAGTTACTACTTAATGCAGTAGATTTCCAAGCAACATTATGACACATGTAAAGCATGCAAGTTAAAACTCATTTTTTGCAGCTATGTTGTTCTAGCACCCATTAGCATGTGTATATAAGTGATCAAATATCTCTTGCATCTCCAGTAAGTGCTCTGTCAGCAGACAAGAAGACATGACTAAATCTTTTGTTAGGACCACAGAGTCTCTGCAAGGCTGCTGACAGACAAAATGGGAAACAAGTATAACCAGCTATTGAGGAAATGAAATCATTTCAACTTACACATAATGCTTGTTAATATAAAAATCGTGCACGGTAATAAATTTTTAAGGAAAATTTCCACTCATTTTCTCCAAAAAAATCTCCATTGTTTTTTGTGAAATTCAAAAGTATACTCTTAACTTTCCCCCAAGTGAGTGAATGTCAAGCTTCAAAATGCTGGCACGTATGAAGAACCCAGCAGATTAAACTCTATCAGGAATGGAATTGCACTTTGCTTTGTCACTTCATTTTTCACTAGAGAGCCAGCACACTTTCCTCACTCCTAAGACCTAAATTCCCACTTCAAGAATGAGACCAAGCAAAATGTGTGTGTTTTCCTCATGCTAAATAGTCCCAGCAGGACCAGGACGAACACAGTTTTACTTTGAATGAGTTGGCCTCATAAAAATGGTGTAGGTATCGGCACAGATGCTGAGCATAACTGATGTTATGGCGTAGTACACATTTCAGAAATGACAAGTAAATAAGGTTCTACTTAAATATGGGTTTGGGCAGCTGAGTACAGCCTTCCTAGTATAACATTCTTCAGTTATTCCTCAGTGTGTGTTCATGCATACACAACATTTACTTTTGATTCCAGCAGATATCAGTTTGGGATTTTATGTTATTATTATAATATAAAAAAAAAAAAAATCCTAAAAGCTAGGTAATTTTTTTTTCCCTTCAAGTTTGAGGCACTAAAAATACATTTTTTTTATTGTGTAATTCATGGATTACTATAAGATATTATCCTGCATACATCATCTTTTTGGCTCATTGAAAGTATATCTTGGGTCAGCCAGAGAATAAAATTATGTATCAAAAGCACTGGAAAAGCCCTCTGTTTGATAGCCAGTGCGACTGTTCCGTGCAGTTGGAACCGTGCTGGTGTTGGCACGCGGTTATGAGCGGATGTCGATGTGCTGGTTTGCTTTGAAGTATTTCCTATTGCTGTGCAAAGCTGTCCACTTGTGAGGCTGGCCTGTCACACCGGGGTGACATTGTTGGTTTCAATCATGTCACTACGCTGAGCTGGCCCCTCCACACACTGAGCTGCTCACTGCCAGCGGGAGCAGCTCTATCCCCTCTGGCATTTTGGTCCAGTCCAGTCAGCGTAATGGATAGGAGACAAAACGGGTGTTTCAACAGTGAGATCATGGCTTCTATTTTATTCATCATTGAATTAATTAAGCCTATCATTATCTTGGGGTTTTTTATTTATGCTTTTATTTTCTCAAAAGAGAGCAAAAGCACTCTCAAGTTCTTTCTGCAACTTCTTCAGATTTAAGCAAAATAAATGTAAAATTAGTAATCTCTCAAATCAGTAATCTTCTCTTTGTAATGACATTTAGTTTCAGTTCTTGAAATGTCCAGCTCTTACGCACCTGTACTTTTTCTTGGAAAATGTTCGGGCTGTTGTTTCTCTTTGGTCCACTGATAACCCTGTAACTGTCAGTGAAAGTGGCTCATGGAATGAGGAGTTGATCAAAGCAGTTTTCTTTTACTGCTCACCAGAGAGTTTTTCAGCAGTTCTAAATTCTAAAATTCTTTAATGCTATTAATTGAGAAATTATGACAATGAGCACCCACCTCTTACCAGCTGTGCTTTGGTTTTTTCCTGTAGATTTATTGGTTTAAAGATGGGAAGCAAATTTCTAAACGAAGCGATCACTACCGAATTCAAAGAGAACCTGATGGAACTTGCTCACTGCATACTGCAGCCTCCACCCTGGATGATGATGGGAATTACACTATTATGGCTGCTAACCCACAGGTAAATGAAGGTTTGGCTCCAGAGCAAACATCCTTCTGGACATAAATCTTAAGAGAACTATCTCATCTCACATATGCATGATTTAATTAAATGATGAAGTCACCGTAAAGTGTGCAAGTTAGATTTCTGTTTTCATCTTGCATCAGTAGGGTGGGACCTTTCTATCTCCAAGAGATTAGCAACTCAACAGCAGTTTTTTTCCTATGGTTTGAGGCTTCAGGGAGGAGGGGTGTCATTTTTTAATTACTCTTCCACTAGTTGTTTCAGCTGATAACATCTCAGTATTCTAACTGAGCATGGATAGCAGGTAGATATAAAGGGAGAAAAAAATCCAGTTTACCAGCAGAAGCAACCCAGTCCAGCGATTTAACTTTCTTTTGTTGACCCTACTCACTGACTGAAGCCAATTTTTTGAAATGAGTGGGAGTATATCACACTTCAACATGCTTACATTAGGCAGATTGCAAGTCTGTAAGGCGAAAAACATCTAGCACTATTATGTAGCAGAATGGTGTCCTGTTGATCTGAAACAGTGCTTTTCTGAAACACAGAGTGTTACTGATGTTTAGCGATGCCATTTTTTCTTTGCAGATTTAATACAAGAGCTGAGGTACACACCAGAACCCACTAGTTCATTAGACATAGCCAAACTTACAGGTCACTCATCCTGTTGAAGTAGCTTTTTCAATCCACTTTTCCTACACCACAGCAAATTGAGGGGAAAGAGTTGCATGTGAGAAACCAAAGCAGTAACATAACTTTCGGGATGTAATGAATTATTTTCCTCTGTAGTGCCAAATATCTTGCCAAGACTAGGCCTGCAAGCAGAATCACACTGTAGAATAACAAACTGTATCACTGAGACAGAGTTTAATCTAAGCAGGAGTGTTGTGCTCTGTTATGCACGTTGCTAGGTTACTTCGCATGACGCTGCCATTTTCGTCTCACCCTGCAGCTTGTCAGTCCTGCTCATACTGCAGAGGGCTTGTGAATATAAGGGGTTGGACACACGGGCAACACACAGAGAGCAGCTTTTGGGTAGATTCTATGAACTGCAGTGCTGTAATAGAGGTGGTTAAATTTTTATTTCTACATATATAAGTAAAAGAAATATTAATGCAATAGCATAAGGCCATGGAATTGTTCAAACTGGGAGCTTTTACACATGGAATACATTGTTACAATACTTGGCACCATTTAAATTGTGAAATTTCACAGCAGGTTTAAAAATATATGCATGCTCAAGGTAAGAAGTGGCCCCTGTTCATCTTCCTCTAAGTGTTGTCTCAGCGCAGGCACAGAGTTTCCCTGTGTAGCGTTACTGTGCGATCCAAAGTCTTGGAGAACTTGGTGAACAAACTGCCTTTGTGTTTGGGCACTGTACTCTGTCCCTGGATATTTACGGCCTACTTTTGAGCATTTGTTGTTCTGGATAATGCTCATTCAATGGCACAACAGTGACCCAGGTTACCAGTTCTGGTCATTGATGGCACTACTTTGTTAGTGGGTTTTTTGGATGTACTAAAATGAGCTGGATTTGTGTGGTTCCCAGCTTGGGGCTTGAAAAAGCAGCTTTGTTAAATGACAAAATTCTGTGCTTGTGCTTTTTTCCCCTCTTTGGAGAAGAACCAGAAGCATCCTCCTCTGGCTCCCCTAAACAAAACATCTGTGTTTCACCAAGCCCATTTTATTCTTTTTTTTACAGTGTAATTCCCAAGCAAACATACTTATCTCTTCCACTATTTGCTTGCTTTTACTATGCATTTAACAGTACAATGGAGGCAAAGAAGGGCTGTGAGTTAATGTACTAGCCTTTCACACTCAAAGATCTGGATTCCAATTCTTTTAAGTCATCCTGAGTGGAAATAATTTTGGCAAAGCCTTCTCAATTCTAATGGAAAGTTGTCCACGTCTCAAAGCTATCACAAACTTAGGCAAATTTGGCCACCTTTCCTTAAGAAAGCGAAGTACGTAAATGTAAGGGAGCTCACATCAGAACTCTGATGGACTGGTAGATATTTGCTAGGCTGTTGCTGTGTTTTGGTCATTGCTATTGGAATCACCAAACTCTGAAGCAAAAGATGTTCTCAGCTGATAGAAATTGGTTTCATTAAAGCAAAGGGTTCAGTTCATTAAAGCTCTGCCAGTTCATGCCACCTCATGACCTGGGCTAACTGAAGTTGTAACTATCCATAATAGGATTTATGTGTGTAAAATGCCTTGTTGACAGACCCTGGAGATCATCCATGGTAGTTAACACGGCAGGCCCCACTGCCCACGGCGTAAAGCGCAGTGAGCTGGAATTAAAGTTCTGACACACCACTGGGATTTGTTGTAAAATTTGCCAGAGAAGTTAATCCAGAGCAAACGGACCCTGGGCCTGGACAAACACAAAACCGTGCCTGGTTTAGGCCTTTAGTTAGAGGTCATATCCCTTAACTGGGCTCTTTCCATGAACTGTATGGGCTCGCATCGAGTTCTTCTTTTCACCCTCTTTCTTTTTATCCCGTTCTCTGCTTCTTTGCACTACACACCCACAGTCCTCAGGCTGGAGTTCCCTTAGTTTCTAGGACATCTTCTCATGAATTACTTCCCACTCATTGCTTCCTTCCTCTTCATCCTGTGACTTTTCCAAAATCTTTGGCTTCCTGCTTAATCTTCCCTGTCCAAATTCCTTATTGTCCTTTGTGTTTCCATTTGTGACACCACCCTGTATTGAGATCGGCAGAAATGATCCCAAACTATGTGTATTCATCACCTGCCAGAAGAATATTAATATGTAGTGGTGCCCAAAATAGAAATTCATTTGTTCCAGATGTCTTTAATAGTCTTATAACATAAGGGGGAAAATAAAGCTTTTACATAAGGAATTGCTGTGGGTCTTGCACAATGGCTTATTTTAATGCAGGGATTTTTCTTGCGGACTAAATGGGTCATGGGAATAGAAGTGGGACACAGACTTCATTTCTTACAGTCCAGAAGTAACACAAAAGTTGTTGCTATTTGAAGGCTGCTTGTGAACCTGGTGAAATTGTTTTTTGATGGGCTTTGGACAGTTCTTAAAGAACTGCTACTTGCAAGCCTGCAATTACTGTGATAAAAATATTTGTCACTTTTATGGTGACAGACTTGAGTGTGGAGCTCGCAGCTTAGAGCTGCAAACACTGCAAAGCTGATGTGGATGTGGCCTTACTGCTACCAGCCCAGGGGGCAGAGCTGTTATTTATTAGGACCACCAGCGTCTTTTACCCCTTACAGGGTGAATTCCATAGAGCCCTGAAAGTTGGCAGTTCTGGCTCCGGGCAGTCCCATCCCAAATCTGTTAGGACTAGTGCTTGTGGTGGACAACCTGTCTTCTAAAACACAAAGTAAAAGAAAAAATACAACAAATACACCAGAGCCGTGTTTTATTTATCATGCATTGAAAATAACCTGAATTATCACCAATGTCCATGAGCACAGCTGTGCCTTTCAGTGCAATTCCTCATACCAGGTTCACTCTGCAGAGAGGACCTGTTAAGTACTTGTCAAATTCTTTTGGCTTTTACATTAATGAGGGTTTTTTTGAGTTGGGGGCCCACAAAAATCAAGTAGATCAATCCACTTTGGAGGCAGCAACTCTGTTGTTAGCTGCCAGCACTCACCATGGGCCATTTTCAGGACCTTGAACTTTTCTTGCTGTTCTTCCCACTTCCCATACACAGAGAAACCTCTCGCCCACATCAATAACAGTCAATAAGGACTCGATTGCCAGTGGTACTAACAGTCTTTTTTAATATACCACGAATGTGTTATAGTCACAGTCATTCCAGTCTGTTCCCTGTTAGATTGGAAGCTGATAAAACGAGTAGGCAAAAAAAGAACAGATCAGGTTGAACATTCATTATCACATATTTTAAGTCTTTTAATGTTCCTCCTCTCTATCACCCTAACAGGGCAGAGTAAGTTGCACGGGCCGGCTGATGGTTCAAGCTGTAAATCAAAGAGGCCGCAGTGCTTGGTCACCTTCAGGTCAGCCTCACATAAGAAGGTATTTGATGCTTTTTTTTTCTTTTAATAATATGGATTTTGCAAAATAACTGTGGTAAGGTAAAGAATGTGAGGTAAGCAGGTAAGTTAAAAACGTGGCATTCAGGAAGAAATGTGACCTCTGCTGTCTGAAGATTGCTGCAGAGCTGGCACACTCAGAAGTATTAGCAACCTCTGAAATGACATGACTTTTAAATATCTTTATAATTTTCCCTGTATCCTCTTCCTTTCTCTGTGGTGTTCACTAGTTACTCTGTATCTCAAATTACACTATCAGCTGTTGGGAAGGCTCTTGTCACTTAGGCTTTTTAAAAGTATTTCACCTGATTAGAATTCTACCAGGAACCTCTTATCTTCTGCAGCTTCTAGTAAGTATTCATTTAAAGAAACAGCAGAAATAACTGTATTTATTAGATTTATATTAGAAATATTTTAGTATTTCAGTTCAGGTTCTTATAAGGAATTATGAGTCAGAAATAAAGTATTAAACTTATCTTTGGTGAGTTTACAATTATTCATATACGAAGCTTTGGGTTATATTTTTGGATCATTAGAAGGGAATTTTCCCTTCAAATAATTTTTTTTTCTTTACCCAAAGCATTTATGAGGCTGTTTAGCACAGCTTAGATAGCTTTAGATGATAAAAAAAAATTCACTTTGGTTACCAGAACTGCTTTCAAGGGAGTGTGAGGGCTCTGGTTTCTGGATTCTGCTGTAATGAGGCATGTGCTTTGCTTAATGGTTACAACAGCCATAGAATCTCAATATTGCCCAACTAATATACAGAGTACATGTAATTCCACAGTCAGTGTACAACCAGGAGAGGATTTCTGTAACAGTCAGTAGTGGTACTAGTATGTACTGTAGAACTGCTGCCTGCAAAACAGGCTCTCTTCCCCCCTCTGGTAGCTATAAAGTATTAGGAAGTAAGGCTGGTTGTTTAAAAGGTCTTGTCAGTCTTATTCCTGCACGGAACAAACTGCAGCCCTGAAAGCATTTCCCAGCATTTCTTCGAGGTGGCCACCAGCTCCCTCTGCAGTGTGTCACCCCTAGGCCTGTTAAGCCCAAAGCTCAGAGTGCCTCTGGAGGGGAATATCCTGCCAGGTCTGCACTGTGAGAACAGCATAGAAGAGACTGGGGCCATCTGGTGTAGCCTGTCCAGTCACTAATGCACTTGGCACCTGCAGATAATGGGTAAAAATGGAAAGTCCATCTTAACCCCTGAAGGGAAGAGCTGCCATGAAGAATCAGGTTTCAACGGAATAAGTCAGTGCACATGGGGTGACAAAGGGGAAAGACCTTTAAAAGCAAAGATGACAGGAAGGTAGGTAGGGGTGAAAGCATAAAGCAGCTGCCACTCCTGCAGCGTCCTGAAGGATAAAATGTGTGTGTCTCTCTTTCTGTGATGGACAGAACCCTCAGGTAATACTGGAGGAGGCTCTTTTCAATCTCTCCAAATGCATTCAAAGTCCAAGGCCGCTTCTGGCTGGTATTTTATTTTCTAGTGGAGACGGGCACTCAAGCAGCCACTATTGCTTTGGGTTGAGTGTCCAGTGAGTAATGAATTATAAATAAAGGATTTCCATAGAGTAGTTTAATTAAAATTAGGGCAATTACTGGGGATTCTTATCTCCTGTAAAATTACCATGTGAAGGGCTTATCCCCATTATCTTTGCCCTGGAAGAGCAGTTTCTGTAAGCATTCAGCACAGAAGCTCTGCTTGGTGACAGTTCTCACTACTCCCACTGGAGGGTTCACCCGAGACTGGTGAAATGGGAGCACATAAAACCTTCCTAAGACAGACTCCTGCCATTGGCTTTTCCAATGTAATGTCCCAAATTACTGTGTTCCCCCTTATGCTGTGATATTTGTCATGTCTGTTGCCACAGGCTTTTGATCAGTAATATTCCTATGGCATTACAGTATTATTTCTATAAGCTTTTCTGCTTGAGAGCAACAAAACCTTTTGTTTGCTTGTTTTATTACAAGTGTAATTATTAGCTTAATGAACTTTACGACTTGTTGCACTGTTGACAGGCTTTCTCCTGAAGTATAGTTAATCTCTTACAGAATGTGTTCTGGCAGAACTCTGGGGTTTTATTTCACTCTTGATGTATTTTTCTGAAATGTGCTTAGCTGACAAACATCACTTTTTTAGCATCACTTGATGTGGGTGGCCACTTTTGAATTTTTGGATGTGTACAAAGCTTGGACTCGATCCCTTAGATGACAAGGTGCTCAACAAACATTGTGTCACCTAAGCATGGCAGCCAGAGTCCCAAATAAATCTTAAAATGCATGAGAAAATAATCTTAAAATGCAAAGAAGAAAATAATCTTAAAATGCAAAGAACAAAAATAATCTTAAAATGCAAAAGAAGATTTGAAAACTAAACATTCCTATCACCCTGCTTTCAGTTAGGGGATTAATTTGAACTTAATCTCCTTTATTCCAAATTAGTGATCATTACCATATGGTCAGTCATAAAGTCTTTTTCAGCTTCTTGCTCACTGAAATTCCCAGTGCACTGTGCCGTACCAACCCGTGGAGTCTCCCCTGGACACATTTAGTACATGATGTCAGCTCTGCTGAAACTAATCTGTGCAATGTGATGTCCGCATTGCAACTCTGAAGAGCCCACAATGAATCCAAGAGTATTCCAGTCTGTTGCAATTTGTCATTCCTAGACATCTGAAGCACTTGGCTCTACTCATTTCATTATTTGTTTAAAACCACAAAATGTTTTAGAATTGAAATGACCCTAGTTTCACCTCTCAAGGCAAAGGCTTAAAAAAGAGTCTGTGATTTTAGGGTAAACTTACAAAGAGGTAAAAAGAAATGCAAAACCTGTGGTCACAAATTCTTAACTTCTTTGTTTTCCATTTCATTTAGCATAAATTCCACACATACACACCTCCCAGTTTTGACCAGTGCTGCCTTTTCCTGCAGCTGCAGCAATGAGATGGTGGCTTTCACAATTCCGTGGTGCCAGTTCACCTGTTTGGCTCAGCCTCACAAGACCTTACGAAGCACCGCTTAGTTGTACTTTGTTGGCATCTTGTCAACAGGATGCTTATCAATAATGTGGAGGTAGATTTTGCACAAGTTGCTTGCACTGTGCAGCACTCACTTGACTAGATACATTCACATTTCCAGTTGGTCTTGCAGAACTCATTACCAAACAGTATCAGTACAGTTTTTCCTTGTTGTTCTCCGTCTTCCATCCCATCTACCTGCACGAGGCATCTATGCCTGCAAAACTGATTAGGAGCTCACCAACTAAACCCCAGTTGCTTATGAGCTGCCATGTTGGAGCTACCAAAGGGGCTTTAGCAACGTTCAAGTGGCAAAAACCGTGAGGTGCTTCAGACGTTTAGGCATTTAGGCATCTGAGGAGTTACATAAGCACTTAGCGTGTGCAGGGATGTCAGTCTGTGTTTCCCATTTCAGTACCCAGTCCTACGTTATTAAGCAGTATGGGCTGGATATCTACACAACTCCCCCCAGCCCCTCCATTTACCTTTAGTTATAGCTGTGGGAAAACTGTGATGATCATTATAAAGTCAACGTTTAACTATTAATAAGAGAGGATACCGTGGCACAGGTGATGCCTGGCCAATTCAAACAGAGCAATAGCAGAGAAAAGGGCAACAACAGAGCAGGACAAAATAAATTAAATTCAAGCAACTCTAATTAACCTCAGCCTCAGTGGAGCAGGGCGTGCAGCTCTGTGTGTTTATCTTCCAAGCAGTAGTACAGCATCTTGTTTTCCAAATGTAACCATTGAGGGTTTTAAGCTCTTTTTTGTTGTGAATTATTTTAACCTAGAGAAATGCCCTTGGGCAGTAGAAAACGCATATGGGCACCTATACTGGAGCATGGACACTGCAAACAGCGGCCAAAAGAGAAACAATGGCAAAAGTTAACAGAATCTGGGATTCAGAAAAGAGAATTTCACTGTAATGTGTCATTGATCAAAGTGGTCTTTGGAGGATGTTTGAGTAGCTCCTCTTCCTTTACACAGGATGTTACTGTAGGCAGCAGCTGGCTCCAGAATGGAACCCACTGGAGCTGATCAGACAAGGACAAAAATGGATATAGAATTTTGTTTCAAGATTCTCTGACTACTAAATTACACAAGTTGAATAATCTAATTTCAATGGAAACAAAAATCTAGTTAAATGAGGAACCACTTAGAAAAAGATTTGATGAATTAAATTAACAGGCAAGAATAGCCAATGCTGAGAATGGATTAAATGATATCATGGAAGCTTAAGGTGATTGATACCGTGTATGGAGACAGGAGTTATTTTTCTTTCCTTTTTATTATTTATCAAACTGTTTATGGTACCTTTATAAAAAAGAATTAGCAACCAAAGTTATTCTTCCTATTGCTCACAATTGAAATTCTCATTGTTTCAACTCCACAGTTTGGTGGAGTTGAAAATATTCAAGAGTATCTCATACAAAAAACCTGTTAAATGAGGAATAAATATATCCACAGCAATTCAATACACAGAATTTTCTGTACAGTCTTCACTAGTGCAGAACAAGAGAAGACAAGTCTGATGTGAAAAGTCTCTTCTCAACCGAGATGAGTTAGCTTTTAGCTGCTGTTATTTTCTGAAAGGGAAACATGATTAATGAACAGTCCATGTACTTTCTGGTGTAATCAGCAGCAGTGAGGGGATTAAATACACGGGACACTGGAAATGGGGAACTGAAGCTACATGCCAAGGTCTGCCAACTTGTTTTATTTGTATTTCAGTGATTTAAAGACTAAACAAAAATACTGTAATTTATAAAATTAATTAATTTTACAAGCAATCATTCTGTAGCAATATTGTTTTATAGGTCATAGTTTGTCACAACATGTCAATTAAATGAAAGCAATTAAATAACTGCAGTGTCATAATTAACTCGGTCTTGGCCAAATGCTACCAGTGCACGTGTGTAAATATGGGGTGATTTTGGTAGAGGTCAAAGAAGTGGTTTAAAATTCAAAGCAGTCTTTTAAGTGATTATGGTTCTTCTGATTTAGCAGAGAAAAAAATAATTTACCTTTATTTCATGTTATTTTAAGACCACGATCTCGATCAAGGGACAGTGGTGATGAAAATGAACCAATTCAGGAACGATTCTTCCGGCCTCATTTTCTGCAGGCTCCTGGAGACCTGACTGTTCAAGAAGGAAAACTATGCAGGATGGACTGCAAGGCAAGTGTCATGCAGAAGGGTAGCAGCAGCCTTTTGATAACATCAGCTGACTCAAAAACCACATTGGTTTCTTTTCAAAGCTATTTTGCCTATTGGCAGTTTCGGCCCTTGTTAGTAGGGTAATTAATCTCATTGCTTAGGAGTGAGTAAGTGGACAACAAAAGTTTGCCTCCCCTCCAATGAAAGTGCTTCGGGCAGATCTTAGAGCTCACAGTAAACTGATTTATAGAATGCAGCTATGCTGGGGTGTGGAGGGCAGCAGCACACACTATAAAGACAATGTGTTTCTACATTTTAAGTCCTTTTACTATTTGAGTTTTGAACCCCCATTAAAAGTTTCAAACAGTATAAACCTGATTTATGACTCGGCTGAGCAGAAATAGTTCAGGCTTGGGTGACTTCTGTTTACTCTATGCTGACCTATTTGGGAGAAGCTGTTTGCTCTAAAGCAGTCCCCACAGCAAGTGGCACGGCTTTCAAAGGTACGAGACTTGTTCACACAGTCCCAGCATTAACTCGTGCAGGTGGTGCTGTCACTGGGGTACGCCTCAGTGGAATGGAACGTCGGAGGCCAGTAGTCAGTCAGCTAACATCTTTTTGTCTGCAAACTTTCCAACGAGAAGTTAATCTAGAAAGGAGTATCTTCTCATTCCACCTGAAGAGCAAACAATAAAAAAGACAAAAGGTGTCACCCTGCCTTTTGTTTTGCAGTGTATTATTATTTAGCTTCTAGCCTATCTAAACACTGATCTTTTTTCAGTCGCGCCCATAAAGCATCATGGAATTCAGGGAGTTGGCCAGAAAGTAAGTAAATGACTACAACTGACTCAGTGCATAAATCAGGACAGAATTAGATCTTTAAATCTTTTGGTACACTTGCAGGAGCAAACCAAACCAAACTTCCCTGAAGTAACAAGTCAGGACTCCTCTAGTGTTTCGTGGTGTTTCATGTGGCTAAAACAATTTCCCACTATTCTCTTTACACTCAAGGTTAGTGGATTACCGACTCCAGACTTAAGCTGGCAACTTAATGGCAGACCAATTCGCCCTGACAGCTCTCACAAAATGTTGGTGCGTGAGAATGGGGTGCACTCCTTGATCATAGAACCGGTCACGTCCAGAGATGCTGGAATCTACACGTGCATTGCCAGCAATCGAGCTGGTGAAAATTCATTCAGCCTGGAGCTCACTGTTGCAGGTAACATCTTCATGCTAAGCTTGCAGACTGAGCATTGCCAGGGCAGCATGAGAAAAGAAAACATGAGTGATGTCAAATGATGCATTGAGGGGTGGGGGGTAGGAAAAGGAAACCTGGCAGTAACAGCAGTATGGTGTATTTATAGGTGAGCTATTCGTGTTGTGTTGTGGCATGAGTTGACTGGCACGTAATGTCTGTGCACACAGTTAAGAAAAGGGGGCTGCTGGCCTTGAGGCCACAAACCAGACTATTTCCCTGGATGTTTCTTTGTAATGACAACCTGTGCAGACCCACACCTACCCCTGGCCAGCCAGTGGGATATGGTTTGTGCATTTCACAGCACATCAGACTAATGCCACTGCAGACTGCTGGTAGAGCAGTTCCTTCTTCAGTTAAAAGTCCATGCTTTTGTGGAATATGAAGGAGCACTTCTTACCAAGCATAGTGCAGCCAGTTTATCTAGTTGTCATGCTCTACATTTCAATTGTTTTAGAGAAGAATCTGCTTTTTAGCACTCGCTTTTCCCCCTATTAAAATAATGATGGGACTGTTTTCTTCAGAGGAACCAGGGCTGAACTTTGTGATTAATGAAGACAACACTTGGGTTTCCTGCCACTTAGGTCTTTCATGATTGTTTTTAGCACACTGCTGAAAGAAAGACTATGTTTTCATAGACAAATGTCAACATAACTGCAATCTTTATTTTCACAGCTAAGGAAGTACAAAAAGCACCTGTGTTTATAGAGAAGCTACAAAACACGGGCGTGACTGAGGGATTCCCAGTGCGACTGGAGTGTCGAATCTCAGGGGAGCCATCTCCTCAGATATTTTGGAAGAAAGAGAACGAGTCACTCACATACAACACTGACAGAGTGAGGTTAGACTGACTTAGACTAATCTCCCCATGTGTAACTTCAATGATGATTTATCCTGTAAAACAAATAAAAACCTAAAAGGTCACATGAACACTTTGTGTGAAGGGCATCTCATAAATATTAACTAGTGATTGTAATAATTTATGACATTTACTCAAACTTCCAGCCAGCCTGGCGGCTGAACCAGAAATAAAATGTTACTTGTTTTCCATCATTAGACTTACACAACTACCTTTGCACCCTAAGCAAGAGAACTAGTTTCACTCTCCCAGAACCAAGACTACAGAAATTTGCTAGTGAAAATCAAGGTTCCAAAGGAACGCTATGTGCTTTTCAGCAGAAACTCTGATTCATAATTCTGCTGCACAGTTAAGCAACTAAGATTCAATATTTTATATTTTAAGATCTTCCTCGAGTTTCTTTACCCTTTCCACAAAAAGTCTGGGTAAGATCTGGTGTTCCTGCTACTCCAGATGTCTTCATCTATAATTGTGAAAGAAAAGTTACTTCATGCGTTTTTTTCTTCTTAATCTTCAATACAGGATATTAAACTGCCAAATTGTCAAGCATACTCAAGGCTTTGTTTTCTACTTGCTAATTTCAGAGGAAGTTCCATTTTAATTAAAATTTTAATTAGAATTGGACTATAATCAATCTGTAACTAAGATTGGGTCGGTTTATAATGCCATTTTAAAATAGTCTACACCGGTTTGTGATTTAAATAGTAATTTTCCACTTTTCTTTTGATTAGCATGCACCAGGATAACTACGGCTACATTTGCCTGCTTATTCAGGGAGCTACAAAGGAGGATGCTGGCTGGTACACTGTTTCAGCTAAGAATGAGGCTGGGATTGTGTCTTGCACTGCCAGGTTGGATGTTTATAGTAAGTGGCTTCAATTTTCAATCATGATATTAATCCCCCCAAAAGCAACAGTTCTATAAGTTTTGGGTTGTTCACAGAATGGTTTACATTGGTCTCTCTTTCTTTTGTTTATAGTTTCTCCTCAATAGTAAACATCCACTTCAAGACAACAAATGCTCTGTCAAAGTATATTTCACCATCTTTCAGACACCTAAAGCAAAACAAGCTTGCATGCTTTCTGTTTTTGCTTAGTACATTAAATAGAGCTAATTAACAACAGATAACGGCATGATTATATGATTTTTGTGGATCATTATTACTGTTGTTTTGCTGGCACTTCCCTAACCTTTTGGACTCTTTTGTACAGTAGTCTGTAATACACCTGTGACAGCTACCAAAAGTATAGTAGATGTTTTTATGGCTTTCTGCTTAATGACTCCGTTTGTTCCAAAGCAGCCCCTTACACAGCGAATGTTTTCTTAAAGAAGTATCTCTTACCAATCTTCTCATAGCAAGCATTAAGGGGGAGGGGGGAGGCGAGAGACTGATAAAGGATGGTTTCTGGGGTGGTGGTGGAAGTGGGAATTGTGAATCAGAGACTCGGCTCAGCATTCTTCAGCTTACAAGGGGTGGCAACAGTAACCCAATCATTTCCTTTTATTATGCAACAACTGACCCTGGAACAGGCCTGTTACTGTAATATGACTGCACAGAAACAACCTCCTTGCTGTCACCCTTCCCAGTGGCACAAGGAAATGTAAAAAACAATGCCAAAAAGTAACACAGACTGTTGTATTTACTAACCACATTTGAAGGTGAAACTAGATGCTGAGAAAAAAAAAAAAAAAAAAAAAAAACAAAAAAACCAACAATGCCAAGAAATTAAACAAATTTACCTTTGATGTAACGGTTTTCTGCTTCTCAGAAATTAGTATCTCCTTCACAAAGGGGTGACTGAGCATCTGGCACACTTTGATGCACAGCTCAGGAGCGCTAACACTTTGTCTTTCCTTTTTAATCTCTAGCTCAGTGGCAACAACCCCCTCAGCAGACCAAGCCAAAGAAGGTGCGGCCCTCAGCCAGCCGATACGCTGCTCTCTGTGACCAAGGACTAGACATCAAAGCAGCTTTCCAGCCGGAAGCAAACCCAGTCCACCTGACAATGCAGCCTGGCCTGGTGGAGAGCGATGATCTGTAGATTCAACTGCCACTTCCATCATTTTCTTTCAAAGCAGAAACACTGAAAGCCATTGCCTTGACCAATGATGCTCCTATGTCACTTTATGCAAGGGCAGACACCTTCATGTACAAAAGATAAACAACAAACACAGTAACCATATATTCCTTATTCATTATACCAAATTAGAAGAATAGATAGATTATTAATAGAAATGTACACATTGCACAACAAATCACACTCACCAGTTCCTTAACCTATGTTGCTTCATAACCCTTTTCATAGAGGCCAAAATGCATCAGAGAGAAAGATTTTTCACTACATACCTTCGTGAGCAGTAAGTAGATGCTACACGATCTTGATGGTGCAAGATGTTTTCTTCAAGGGTTATCAACAGTTCTAAAATGGCTACACATTCTGACAGCTACGATGAACAAGTGCAATATTACAAAACAGGAAGGGACAAGGAAAAGAAACGTAAGCAAATGCTGTATCTCTGCAAACTGCTTTCTATTCAACAATGAAAAAAAAAATCTTTCTTTCAATGCTGTTAGTTTGGACATCAACACCCGAGCTTTCAATTCATTTGTGTTTTTCCTTTTTACCGTCTAGGAGGAGGCTTATTCACAAACATACAGCAATGGCAGTCTGAGCAGAAGTAATTTAACTTCTGCAGGACAACAAAGAGCTGACACATAGTAACAATCTACTCCAGATTACACATTGGTAACCAGAGGGGGAAAAAATGCCGATAGTATGAACCACTGCAGGGAGTTACTGCAAGGGGTGGGAGCGGGACTGGGCAAGAGGTTGGAACTCTCTGGATTTTCCAACAGCAGTCTGTAACCTTGTAATACTGCCATTCGAGATCCTGAAATTCTAAGGTGAGCTGAAAACTAGGGAGTGTATGTATGGGATGTTTGACTGTTTAAAGCTTGTGTAATATGTATGAGGATTTTAGAAATGTATAGTAAGTGAAAAATGGGTTGAAACTGCAATACGGATTTAAGTGACAAGCGTACACCACAGGTGGCAGGTTTGCAAATCTGAGGAAGTAGAAAATGAAGACAGGCAAAAACATCCAATTTGCTCCTTTTTGTTTTTTCTTCTTAACATAACATGTCTCTGGTAGATTTTATTTTTTCCTTCTCCTGACTGCAGGCAAATGACAACTCTTTTAAGGGGTAGAGTCTGTGCACTATAGGTGAAAAGCCTGAAGGCTACTTTCAGAACGCAAGGCAAATCCACATGGAAGTGGAGCCCCACTTAAGTCACACCTGACTTGGTAGTTTTAAATTAGAACCAAATGAATTTAAGTTGAAGGGGAGGGCGGGGAGAATGGACGGAAGAATTACTCGGCCTGACAAGGAAAATGAGTGTTTGATGGTACGAGCTACGATACTTTGCTAGGAAAGGAAAACACTGTATTCCTTATATGAAGCACATATATGGTATCTTTCATTATTTATAATAAAAGTGTTGAAATCTTTTATCTCAGTTCATTTATTCAGAAGTCCTGTACTTAGGGTTTTGTTTGTTGTTTTTTTTTTTAAATTTTGTAATTGTGTACACCATATATTGCATTACTGCTATACGTGTATTGCTTTGTAAGTACACAAAGTTTGTTTTGTTTTTTAGTGACTAATAAACTTTAGCACACAAGGTAGTACTATTCTGGTGCAGGATATGACTAGTAATGGGGATGGTTAATCTAGATTAACATCATAGTCTGTCAGGTGGGAATAATCTGATTTTATTCTAGAAGTATGTCATATCTTTTGCCAAATTTTCCTCGACTGTGACATGCTAATTTACTTTTTTGTTTAGCTTCACTAGCATTATTTTGCCACCTTTTATTTGTATTTATAAAAAAAATGTATTATCATTACTTTGGACTGTTGTGCTGATATAATGTGGGTTTAACATCAATAAATATTACACAAATAGAATTTTTTCCTTCTGGTAAAGATTAATAACTGTTTTGGTACAAGCATGCAAGTGTAAGACTTTAAATATTATTTAAATTTTAAATATTATGAATACAGATTAAATGAGGCCTATATGCAGCATCTAAAAACTACTAGAATTTATCAGAATAGTCTGCTTGTGACCTGGAATATTGTTTGAACAGAACAGAGGAACATTACTCATAAATTCTGAGAAACTTTTGCCAAATAGAAGAACTGGAAGATACTTTTTTTTAATAGGTTAGAAAATATGCAGGTCTGCTTTGTGTTTCTAATAATTGCAATATGTCATCACTTACAACTGATTCTAAGTAAAGGGCATGGTCTGAGCACTGTTAAATTCATTTAAGAGCCTGATAACAAGACAATATCAAATTTTTTAAAAAAAAATTTACTTTTAAAATCCTGACTATTAACTAGTTTTTTCCTTTTTTCAATGGGAAGATACCAGGAAAGATGCAAGATTATCCATTTTTTCTTTTGGGTTTACATTTCCAGCAGTAATCACTACAAACAGGCTTATGTCAGCAATTAAGTGAGCACTGACATTAATGGCAATTCTGCAGCTGAAGTCACCGGAGTTGTGTCTGCTCACAGAACGTTTGGCTTTGGCTTGGGGACTGAAAAACTGAGACTGCTTTTTGAGCTTGGTGAAGATGAGGTCATCATCACTTTTTGCCTCTGTATATATGTAGAGACACACTTAAGTAGTAAATCACATCTCTAAGCAGCAACATTGTTTTTATGAAAACATTCAGCTGTTCTGTTACTTAGTTACTGGGACTGTTTGGGCTCACAAAGTCAGAGATAGAAGCGTGGCATAAGCAAATGAACTTCTCAAGCCAAAAAGCAAAAATTCTTGGAAGCATCAAAGTAACTTTCAGAAGTTTAATCTCCTTCCACATAGTCCAAAGATAGACAGTGTGACCTGAGAGTGTATTTTTGTCATTTTTTAAGACTAAAAAAAGGAGCCTTGACTTTTTGCAAGACTTCCAGTTTAGGTATGGGAAGACTTCAAATTATTTAGGAAGCTGATCAGTCCAAGCATATTCATAGCAATGAAAGACTAAATGCAACGACGATCAGGATGACGACAGAAACCTGTGTCAGGAGTACCAGCAGTGAGGTGCAAAATTCCACGAGCATGAAGGTTTTTCCAGCTGGTGGTGCCCCTTAGCACAGAATGCCTTTATCCTGCAGCTCTAAGGCAACAGCAACAATTAGTTAACATACACAATTTTCTTCCATCACAGCCAGCTGGCGGTCAGGGGTCAAAACCAGTCCAACTTGAAACCCCAGCTTATAAATCATTGTTTCTTTCTATATCACCACTTTCAAAGTCTATTTTAATTCACTTAGGGTGTATGCTAAGAAATGCCTTGATCCCCCACATCTGGACAGCTACATCCTCACCTCTGCAAGTAGCCCAAACAGATTTCATATGTGAGTACTTCATGAGCTCACATTATCCAACATGCCATGATGCTGAGGGGATCAGCTGCATGCTCTGGCTGCATGACCCAGCTGCCAAACCCACACCATGCACTACAGATAAATTAATGCAGGACTAGAAATGCCTGCTTGGATTATGCATGTTGGCTAATTCACTCCCTCACAATTCAAATGTACATGTTACTGACATTTATCTCATTCTCCTGACCTGACTAAAAGAAATAGCCTTCCCTCTGCACAGATTTTCTGTTTGAACAGAAATATGAGCACGTAAAACACATCAGGCAGATGGAAACACAGTTCCTGCCCCAAGGAATTTACAATGTATTCCAGACAGCACACAGTATTCTTTGACTTGTCTTAAAACTCGCGACTCTAACTCAAAATTAACCAGTTTGCATCCTTTAACAGAAGTGATTAAAGCATAAAATTATCAACTACTGCACTGTATCTCTACTAAAAATGTTTGGAACATAATGCTCAGTCACATCTAGAGCAAAAAAGCCAGACTGCGAGCAGCAGTACCTGTACAGCAATGGTTTCAGCAGCCACACAGATGGAGACAAATGAACTCCAGTTCAACACCACCTAGAAGGAGAAATGTTGTGCCTTATAAAACAACTGCAGTGCAACAGGTAACCCTGGGGACTGGCCAAGTCTTGTAACTGCTATCACCTTCTAGTTCTGTAGCAGCACAAATGGTCCAGAAACAGCTGCAGAACAAGAAAGCAGAAAAAAATATAACAGTACATGGCCACTGCACAGAATGATTACAACACTTAGAGAAGGAGCTCTACAGATCTCACCACACTGAATGGATTACGGTAGGACTTGTTCCCTAGGTGTTTAACAACACAGTTTCAGGGAAACATATTGCCAAGCTTTTTTGGACAACTCTTGGCCCAGACATCACAGAGTATTTCTAGAGAACTGAGGGTACAAAACCCAGACTGTCAAACACAGGACCTTTCTGAGCTACTAGAAGGGTGCTGAAAATAAGAGAAGACTTTCTATACACCAGGCAACACACCTGTAATCTACTGCAAATTAAGGACATCTCCATGTTGGTGTCATGAAAATTATGGTGATTTATAAAATTACAAGTGCTCTCTGTTCTATATATGCCTTCCAATGACAGAGCTACAAGAGCCTGCAGAGCATGGATGCAGTTCCAGGCTGCTGCTGGCAGGGACATCTCACCATCAAAAATCACACATGCACACTAAATGACATCTAAACAAAACACCAGAAATTACTATATTCCTTCTTTTCTCTGAAGTTGCAGGAAGTTTTCAGTAGAAATTTACCATCTGAAAAAGTAGGATAAAAGGTCATAGTGAGAGGAGCAGAATTAAAACACTGCAACGGAGAGCTTTTAACAGGTCATGGGCATACAGGTGTTGACAGTACAGCCTCCAGCACAGAGCTGGAACACGTAGTTTAGTGCATTCAGCATCAGAAATACTGAGCTGGGAGATCTACAAGTTAGAATTCACAAAACATCAAACTGCTTCACTAACAAGCTTCAGCAATACCATATAATCAGTTTGCAGTTATTCTTAAACAAACTGTTTAAAATCATGCAGCAATTTCAAACCCACTGGCATGCTACACATGCAAGGGCACCCCAGCACCATCAGCCAGCAGCCTGGGAAATGCTGAGGAACATCCACACGACTCCATTTGCTCAGTGACATCTGCCCCCCAACCTCCCACTGCCCTAATGTGTGTGTAATGATACCAAGTTAAGCTTTGGTGGCTTTTACTTGTGTGATGTCTCACTGCATTTGATACCGACATACCCAAACTGGGAATTTTGTTATATATAATGAACAAAAAATATCCCAGACCTTAACAGATACGAGCTGTTAACAGAAAAAATAAAAACATAAAAATACCAGAACAGTTGTGATTTTAGTCACGCTGATCCAAAGATGTCTGGCAAGGTATAGGTAGCATTTTTTACTAACAGACGTATCTACAGCAAACAGGAGCCTTTAGCATAGGATCTGAAATTGAACACAATGTGTGTGTGAAAATCAAATATAACTTGGGACTACAGCACAGTTCTTACTTCTTCAGGCATTAAGCACAGCCAATGACTTCACAACTACACTTGACCTGTCTTTTCAAACATTGATTAACTGAATCAAGTAGGTGCACCTGGCCTTGAAGAGTTCCTTTTTCATTTGCTTTACTTAAATGAACCACACTGTGCTTCCAGAAAAAAAGTCACATAATGGCCTGAGGCAATATACATTTCAGTGCCATGCAATACAACCTCTCTCACACTGTGCTACACATCAAAGCAGGAAAATTTGTCTTACAGCAATAAATAATCATTACAATGTATGTTTTAACTGTAGGTAATAATGTAACAAAGAGATTTTGCAGGCTGGGATTTAGATATCCACTTTCTACCCAAATTTCACTGATGTCAATATGAAATCCTTTCCATCTTTAAAAGTCATGCCTTACAAGCCCCAGCAGCTCAGGATACGTGGAAGTGGATTTTACAAAACCAGTAACAGGGATGCCAGCCATCAGCTTTGCATCTAGAGCAGGCAACTCCACTTCCCTAAAACAATACAGGATTCCTCACCAAGTCATTACCAATACAATAATGCCTTAGGATAGACTGCCCTCAGGAGGCCACAGTGAAATCTCTTCATGGGATACAACCCTAACTCACTCAGCATGCACCAACTCAGCCAACATTATCTACTTTTGTTACCACGGTCTGCAAAAGCTGTTCCCCACCAGAGCTCCTCCTTACAGCTGCAATATTTTAAAAATATCCCAAACCAAAACCACCTCATGAACATTTTATGTGTCCTGCTACAAACTTTTACTGACAGTAATCACAGATGGCCTGGGTTGGAAGGAACCCTAAAGATTACCCAGTTCCAAGCCCCCTGCCATGGGCAGCAACACCTCCACTAGACCAGGCTGCTCAGACCCCGTCCAGCCCATCACCTGCAACAGATGCCTCGAGAACAAGACAAGACTGTTTGTGTCAGACAGGGAGTTCACTACAGCAAGTTCTAAGCTACAAACATATTTCTTTAGAGACAAGCAGAAGTAAGGCTCCAATGACCTACCTAGGACAAAAGATGAACAAGAGTAATCCATCATTTTCCCAAACATTAGAAAAATGCAGAGAAGACATGCAAAACAATTAACTTTCTAGGTCTACAATGTGCCTCAACCAAACCCCAGAACATGCAAATCACACTACCTATGAACTTTGAACTGAATCAAACTCAAAGCCAACAGAAGAACAATTTTAGGTTTCCTAACCTGGCAGCGACAAGGCAGGTCACAGAAATGAGTAAATACTGCAGTACACAACCTTCTTTTAGCAAGGATATCCTCTCTGAAGCAGGAACCCAGCTGAGTAAAAACTCAAAGCAATAATTATGGGTGAGTCAGAAAGGGGGTTGCTGTTTAAGAGGACTGCATGCTGAATTAAATGACAGCTGCAAAAGCAGCCACCCTCAAAACATGCCTTGATGGTCTCTTTAGAAATTCTGTGGTGGTAGTGAAAGGCCACGTAGAAAGCAGTGACATGGGGTGGGGCAGGAGAAAAGATCTGGAATAAAACATAGAGCAAGTTAAAGACCAGACTTGCACTGCAGCCTTCTTTAAATGCTCCCAAAACTAGGTGGATGAGGTGAAGTCTCAATCCATGCCTGAAAAATGTTGTAGGAAGAGGACTACAGATTCTTTAGAAACTGCAGAAACATGGAGTAGTGGGAATCCATAAAATACTCTATTCTTAAAGAGAAAAAAAAAGCAAAAATATGTGGGTACTTAAGAGATTAGAGGAGAGTTTTAAGCAACATAGCAGGTGAAGAAACATCAGATGGATAAGAGCACATTCTCTCACTTCCATCAGGAATGGAATCACAGAAACTATGTATGTCCAATAAGATAGTGGATTGAAGTTTTCAAAATTCAATCGAGAAGTCATTGTCAGTCAGTCGAGTGCACAGTCTGACTCACAAACACCCATCTACAAAAAAACCCCAAACATTTATATACAGCTTGGCATAAATACCAGCAGCACAAGATGCAAAGCCTGAATGTCTGCTTTTAATCAAGGACAGTGACAAAACACACATACCAGAAATATGATGCAAGTAAGATAAAAAAAGCAAGATATTGATACAAAATATATAGGAGAGTCATAAAACTAAATATTAACACATCCACACAAATCATCCAATCAAATATGGATTGAATTTCCAAACCTAGCAAGGTAAACTGTTATTAGACAGCATTAGTACCCACACCACTATGATGGTGGCCATAGCTATGACCTCTGAGACATGTAAAGTCAGCAACGTAACTGTGATGACAGACAGCAGTTATGAGTATCTTGGATAAATATCCCACTGAAGAGGCCAAGATCACATTTTTAATATATTCTTTTTCATGCAGCTGATCAGGGCCACCCAACTCTGGCTGTGGTCCCTAAGACTATACGAGACCTGAGCCAAAATGCTCTTTTCAAATAGTGATTTTTTTAATTTTTTTTTTTATTTCTGCAAGTCTATTAACCAAGTTTTTTAATAAAGACAGCAGTCCACTACCACGGACTTCCATAAAAAAGAAGCAACATATAATAAGAAAATATTAAAATGAAGCCAAAAAGACAAGCCAAAATTAAGATGCAGTGCCCAATGACAACATTAAGACTGAATGTACTGAACTTCAGTACAGTGACTTTAAATACACACATCAAATTAAACTTATTTTTGTGGGGAGGTGGAAGCTCCTAGCATTTAAACATCAACCTTTGTAAAACCAGCAGTCCAGCTTCAGGAGTCAAATGGAATCAGTCACTGAACATAACATTGACAGACAGATCAGAGCGCAGAGGAATAATCTGCAAAAGTGCATTGACACTGACCAGCACCTCGAGAACAGGAACCGTGCCCAAAGAAGGCAAGCAGATGATCAAAGCAAAAAGCAAAGCTCTCAGGGAAGGAAAGACCACTGGGGAAAAAAATCCCCAGACTCTGAACAAAACCCTATGACCAGTTTTTGGTACCATGCAGGAACTTGAGGAAAACCTTTACAGGCAACTTGTTGAAGGTTTTACTCCTCAGAGCAAAACATCAGGAGAGGTTACAGAGGAAAGAGTGGCAAATGGGGGAAGATGGGGGCTATCACTCCCCAATTCTAAAAGAAGCCTGCAAGTAACTGCAATGTGAGCGAAACCTGCTTCATTATCAAGTGACTGGAAGCTGGCAAAAGTGACATCAAGTTTTGTGATTTAGTGGGTGGAAGGACCACTTGTTTTTTAAGAAGAGATTCCAGAGGGGTCCAGGGAACTAAAGACCAATTATATTTTTCTGTACATAGCAAACTGCCAGAAATTGTTCTAAAGCCAAGAAAACAACAGGGTAAACATACAGAGTTGCTTTTGCAAAGGTAAGTCATGTTTGATAAACATTTTAGAGTTCTTCTAAAGAAGAACTTGAAAGAGATGAGAGTACAGAGATCTAATAATGGTGCATGCTTGAAATTCTAAAAGGCATCTGACACATTCCCTTGCCAAAAACTATTAAAGATGCTGTGCTGCCAGAAGAAGTTGTCATATCAGTACATTGTTTAAAGATAGAAGACAAAGGGAATGAATCAGCAGTTGTTCTTTGCTAAGGATGTGCAGTGCCAACAGAACACCACAGGCACTCCGTTGGGGCAGGCAAAGCACAACCCACTTCTAGGGGTTCTGAGGCAGCAGCAGTTTCTGAACGCCACAGCGTACTCCAGCAACACTAACTCACTCAAAGTAACAAAAGGATTAAGGAATTTAAAAATTGCAGAACCATTTCACTGAGGAAATAGCTGTTAAAAACAGCAAACTAAACTCATTGTAGATGTTTGAGAACAATTTACCCTGAAAAAAATACAAAAATTCAGACCTTTATATATATATATATGGAAACGGACTCCAAGCTGACCGTTAATTATTTGGGACTGAGTTACTGTTCTGAAAATGTAAGTGCAAAGGTTAGGGAAAAGCAAAACACTTAGGCATCATTTTTGGAAACAACATAAAACAAAATACAAAACAATTTCATTTTTTTAAAATAGATCCACAGTGAATTCTGTAAGAAATTCTATCTGTTTCTCCATCCTTGAGAAACTGGAAAAGTAAAGCAAAGTTTAACAGAGACAGTGTAAGATACAAAAGAGCTCTCCAGCAACAAGCAATTAAAAGCAATAGGACTCTTCAGTATGAAACAGAAACAACTAAGGCAGGCAGGATAAGATAGAGGTCTACAAAATCAAAAAGCAAAACAGAGAGAGCACCAGAGGGCTGTTTTTAATGCCTGCAGGCCTCAACCAGAGCTGCCATTGGTGGGCTCAAACATCCCAGTAACAAACTGCTGGAGGTACCAGAGCCTTCTAAGGAGACACACACCTGCTCTGTTACCCACCCCGTACGTTCCCCACCTCCCCTGCCCGAGACATCACACCAGGCCACACAGAACCAGGATTATGTTAACCAGTTTTCAGTTCTAATTTACCAGTTTGAAGAAAAGGGGGGAAAAAAGCTTTTTAAAAGTATGATTGAAAGCTACCAACACGTCACTCTGGTCTTATGGCAACAGCAATAATAAAAACATAGTATGTACTGAAACTTTTTAAAGAAATTACTGTGGCACGCTGAGATTCTTCTGACAGCATTATTTCAGGTTTTAATTGCAAATATAAACTAAAAATTCCATTGCTAATAACTTATTTAACAGCTCCCTTACAAAAAAAAAAAAAAAAAAAAAGAGAAAAGAATAATAATAATTAGGGTCAGAACTCACTAAAAGGGAATTATTTCTAGTTTCTTAGGTTTGGCTTTTGGTCAAGATATGTCACACAGGCTTTGTTTGTAAAATACCAAGAATGGGTATGGGCAGCAGCCAAGTCACTGACATATTCCTACTTGATCAGTAAAAATGTACCAAATGTCCTCCCTCACCTTCAGTGCCTTTGGAAAAAATTGATGTAATCTCTGGCCAATTCCTTCCATCAAGGAAAAATATAATTAGCAATTATATTTTCGGTGCAAAGACACATATGACACATAACAGCAATAAGAGGAAGATAAGGACTCCTGGAAGGATTACTTTTAGTGGTATTTTATATTCCAAAGCGAGTAGCACAACCAACTGTAAAATCTCCTGATCACACAAGTACTCCTTGTATTATTTCTCAATACATACCTCCAAGAAGCTTGAACATGCACTGTTTTCTGGCACAAAGACAAAATTTCTCAGCTGCAAAAATGAAGAAAATCTCCGACTTTAAAGACTCAGTTATCATCAGTGAGATCTCTTCTTTCTGTACTGTGGCGTGTGCCAAGATGGGAAGTAATTTCAAAAGCTGAATCAACATCTGGATTGTGATGCAAAGAACACCAGAGCTAAGAAGTGAAGGTCCTGAACCACATTCATAGTTTTCTTCAGAGATAATAAAAACATCAATTATCAAAAAATTACTTGAGCTCAATAGAAAAGCCTGAGGTCAAACATTTGGTAAGTTTTCAGCAAGACAGGAACACTCAGAATCATTTACAGCAGAATAACGACTCTGCTTCAAAAGTTGCTTTGAATAAAATAAATGGCTATTTTATTGACTATACATACAGGTGAGGGAGCATCAACTTAACAGCTGAACTGAGTGTTCATGAAGATACAGAGCAAAACACCTTGACTTCGTGCTCTCGAAGTGATAACGGGTTCTAAACATCTACTGAGTCCTTGAAAAGTCTCTTATGCAGCTGTAGTGTTCAGCAGTGCACGTGCAGCTCAAGCTGAGAATGTGACAGGATTAGCAGCTCCAGAGCAGTAACAGTCCTTCAGTGGACACACACAAGTGCCACTGGACTGTGCTGAGTCAGTGCTGTACATACAGTCAGGAATGGAACTGAGTAGGCTTTGTCTTTATAAAAACACATTGCATATCATTAAATCTCCTGAAGGCAATTCAGGCATGCTGAAGACCTAGAAGTTCCTAGCTTTGTAGTGTTAGGTACAAACAAACAAAGCTCAAAGGAAACTCCTTGCTACTTTGTAGGGAACAACTGATAAGAATGCAAAACTATGCAGTTCACAATCTTTGCCCTACTTGAAAAACTTGATGCAATCATACCTGCCACCCAATAAACATGTCTCTGCACTTTATTAACCTTTGTGTAACATGATAATTCACACAAAATCTCACTCTATCCCAAATTACAAAACAGGACTTTATAAAAATACAGTGCTTTAAAAACATATCAGCACATTATTAAAGCTATCACCATATCAAAACCAGATCTCTCCCAAATTGTTTCATACACAGACTTTGTAATACCAAACAGACTCTTTCAGGCAGCTAAACATGCACGTTGCACTTCACTGCTGCCAAACTTCTCCTCTGACTAAATAAGACCAAGTCAATTATGTACATCAATCTTCAAACAATTTCCAACCCTCTCCCTTTATTTAGTATATATTTATATATTACCATCATGACATTAAAGCAGTCATTTATTCAAGGTAGTACTTAGGTCATAAGCTGCAAGCCTCCATCTACAACCAGAACGCTCCCTGTGATATATGGGGATTCTAGAAGAAAGACAACAGCTTGTGCAACTTCATGAGGCTCTCCAAATCTTCCAAGGAGAATTGCTTTCTTCAACTGATCTTCTTCCAAATGAGCTGTCATCTCTGTGCGAATAAAGCCTAGGAGCGGAGAGATAGATGAAGAGTTACCCAACCTTCGACTAAATTTATCTAGTGGATTTCCCACTGAATCCTACAAAGTGAAATCTATTACCAGGATTCAGCACCAGCTACCATTCTTCAAAGTCTCCAAAAGCAGCCCACATCATTTGATGGCCAAGACCACTTTTTTGTCTAACCAATAAAATACCTTTCCGTTTTGGAAACAGTGATGCAATAATCAAAATGCAGAGATCTATAGAAGTCCATTAAAAAAAAACACCAAACAACCAAACAAAACAGGGTCACTAAAATTCAGTCCAAAAACCATATTTAGTATCACTTTTCTGAAAGACAAAATAGACTCATTTCACCAAAATGTTCTCAATTAAAATACAAGCACAAAATGTCTGGCAAGAAACTCTCTCAGCCTTGAAGGTGTTCTCGCGTTCTATTTTAGAGCTTATGACAGCGCCTGAATAATTTCTATCAGAGCACTCACTCGAAGAACATTTCTTGACATTTTTGAAGGACATTTTTTACAACTTTCCATTATCTCAGATTTGGCTTTCCCACTGCTGCACGACTCTACACACAAGCTGCAGCTTCATAAAGAGCTGATCTTACCTGCTTTCTTAGCTGCCATCAAGAAGGGAAAGTCTCCCTTTTGCTTTCTACTGTAAAATTCTGCCCCTTTATGATGGCTGTGGACGAGCTGCTCAACTCACTAAAGAATAAAAGTATTTTTCCTGCCTAGTTCACAAGCTGAACAGGTTCATGTAGACTTCTGAAAGGCATCAGAGGTAGCAGAAGGTAAGCAGCAGGGTACACGGTTATGAGTGGAAAAACTCAGAAAATACAGAAGGGATTTTTCCTTAAGGGTGGTGGTTTGCTTGAACTAGACCATCTTATGAAATCACAGCCTTTACTCACAGAAATAACTTTCAGGACTCCCTCCTTTTACTACAGGGAGACAGGGATGCTTTTACGACAGCTTCTCATGGTCTGTCATGTTTCTCTAATAACAAATAAGCATTCTCTAGCTGGAGACAAGGGTGGCTCTCTGTCTATAATTAGTTCTAATCCTTCCATCTGCAAGGATGGCAAGTTTCGAAGAAGGAACAAAGGAAAAAAAAAGACATTTATTATGTAATAATAATCCTCTACAGGAACAGGTAGACTCACTCTTCCAAATTTTTCAGTGTTCCGTAAAAAGACTGAAGGTTTTCTGAAAGAATGTATTATGCTTTAAACAAACAAACAAAAGATATTAAAAACATTTACTTACAAAGCTGAAGAAAATAATAGCAGTTTGTCTTAAGTTACTCTCAGAGTACAAGAAATATCCACAGTCTTAATGAATTGTAACAGTCAAGCATGCAGGAATTCCTCAAAAACTAACCTGGAGCAACAACGTTGACTCGAATTTGCTTTTTTGCTACTTCTTTAGCAAGAGAGCGTGAAAATCCAACTAATCCTGCTTTGGTAGCACTATACACACTTTGACCAGAGTTGCCTTTAAGTCCTACAATACTCCCTAAAATAAAGAAACATCAAAGAGAAGATTAAATGGGTAACTTGAAACCTTGCACTAGCTGTTTCATTTTACTTTTAAACTTGGAATGAAAAATGAGATCACAAGAAAAGGAGTAAAATATGTATTACTTAATGCACTTTATCCTGCTACGACAAGCAAAACTCCAATTATCTGTGATTTTTGTACAATCCATGTACCTATGTTGACCAATAGGCAGCATGAGAGTAAAATGAAGACCTCTAAAAAAAGTATCCTTCCCCTGATTAAATAAAAGAAGAAAGAAACTGACTGTATCTATCAATTCTTACTTGATAGCCAGCAGCTGGTAGATCTAGATGTTGAAAGAATTGGTTAAGAATAGCAAAATTCTTTTTTCAATAAAATACAAACTCTGAGGTATTTATTACCGAAAAAAGCTGGTTTCTATTTAGAAGTTGCTGAAATTACACAAAAGAATAAGCATTCATAAAGAAATGCTAACTATAGAATGCCTAAATACAGGAAAATAAGTCAATTGTAACAAGCAATGTAATATGCTACACCTGCTAAACATTTCTAGAAGACTAGTACACAGAATTCCACTGGCTTACACAAGTAACTTACCTATATTGACAATAGCACCTCCCTTTTGTTGAATCATGACCTTTACAGCAGCTTTGCAAGTCAACATTGTTCCCAAAAGGTTAGTGTGAATCTGGGCTATCATATCTTCAGTCTTGGTTCTCAGTAACAAACCATCCCTGACAAACAAACCAAAGAAACCCCAAAGAACTCACTGAACAACCCCACTGATCACGTTTACTCATAAAAAAAGACTGTTGGATAGAATATTAATGGGGGTGTATGTGGTTCTACACATTCCAGCATTCAAAATGACAACACTGCAAGAACTACACGTAGCAAGAAACAAGTTACCCACGCTTCTGGCCACAGAGCCTCTTTTCAGAGAGGTATCAAATGCTAGTTTGGACCATTTGGGGAGAAAAAGTGGAAGAAGGAATAGAGGGGAGACTCAAACTCAGAATGCAGAAACTACAGGGAAAGCTGTATCATCTGTTAGCATTTTACTGCCATCAGGAACAAAACATTGGCAAGCACTTCATATTGTTTTCAGATGTGCTCATTAACAGCACTCTCACTGAATGCAAGGGCCGGAGCACCTCACAGTGAGCTGCCTTCATACAGAATTAATTACCCATAGTCTTGTAAGGACTAACCAACCTGTTGATCCCGGCTGCATTAACCAAGTAGTTAATAGGACCCAAATTCCTCTGCATCTCCTCAAAAGTCTTTTGGACTTCTTGTTCACTGGATACATCACAGCTAAGTGCCAGATGTCCTGCTGTATTGAAATAAAGATAACATCAAAATAAACAGTAAAAGCCGTATAGCATTCATAAACCTTCTTCAGAATTTATCGACTCAGTTGCAAAACAGATGTTGAACTAGTCATAATTTAAGGAACCTATTTAATCCCCAGAGAATTAAATAAAGAGAATTTTCAAGTATTGTATTCATTAGTTATGTGACAATCCCTGGCTTTGTATTTTTTGCTTTTTGAAATCAGAAGTTCAGCATGAGCAGACTGGTCTCAGTTCTGGCTTGTTCAGGAGCTGAGGCTGACTCAATTCACACCACCTCTACTGTGACCCGAAACAATTTCATTCATCTTAAAATTCCTATCATGCAGACAAAATAGGTAACCTGCTTTCTCAACGATTATTGTGAAAACAAAATCGTACCTATAAAGCTTTTTTCTTAATTTCTCAGCCTTTATTTTCCTTTTCACCTAGTTAAACAATGAGGGGCTTTTAACGACTCGCTATTTTCGCAAGTCACCTAAGCACGGGACAGCGAGGAGACAACCTCCCAGCAGCATACGTACCACCAAGATTCCGGGCAGTGGTCTGGGCCACGTCCAGATTCCTAGCAATGATGGCCAGGCGGCAGCCCTTCTGTGCCAGGAGCTCTGCCACAGCTTTGCCTATTCCACGGGATCCTCCGAAAATGGCACAGACCTTGCCCATCTTCAAAATAATTCACAAACTGCAAATAAACCATGAACTTCATGTCCACTACAGCAAGACAACAACTGCTGTTCTTGACAACATCACAGCCTCTACCCGTTTGTAGCAGTTTGTAACAGTGGGTTATAGAATTAGTGATTTGTTTGGGTTTTTTTATTCATCAAAAAATAAACAGCTGAACTAAATTAGACGCCACTTCTACAAATGAAAGTTAATTCTTAAATATCTCTGAACTAGCAAAACAAAAATCGTGCATGTAATCTAGCATTCCAACACTAGAGTTATGGTAACTCCTATTCAAGTGATGAATTATGTGATTTCTGAACCTAAAGGCCACAATTTATCGTTCAGCTGCTAATTCAAAGCCGATGTGCTGGTTGCAATTATACTATTCTTGCAATCACTATTCTTGTGCTGAAGTCATTCAGCCTCAAGGTCTCACTCGATCCAAAGTATCTGTGTTGGACACCACCAGTGCAAACGTTACTGAGTGCGATTTGAAACTATTGTATTTACACTGGTTTGATTCTGTCAGACTATGTTTTACCACTAGCCTGGGGTTTTTTGTTTCTGCTTTTGAAGGAAGCAAAAAAAGCTTTTTGAAATACGAAATGATTCTGAAGTAGCTAGCTTTGATGTTTAGAACGCAGCACACAAAGAAAGTACTTGTGTAGAATGATCTTTTATTCTGCAAGCTCTAGAAACCAATCAGCTGTTTTGGGATTTCCTGAGGAGACAGAGGCAGAATCCAAGCAATAATAATGAATCTTTTTTCCATACATTTGAATAAATCCTTTTTGAACCCAATTATACTGTCTTCATAATATCCTGAGGCAACGAGTTTCATTATTTGTGGGAAAGTACTTCCTTTTGTTCCTAATTTGCTTTCTGATTAGATAATTCTACGCATTTCTCCTCATCCCTTCCCCTTACTGTTTCACTCTCCACCTGTATCCTCTTTCAGGTCTATTCAGTTCCTCCTACACATATGGAAGCTATTCAGTGCCTCACTAAAGAGCGTCTGAATCCTCAGCCCTTACCCTTGGCCTCACTGAGGTCCATTAAACCCTTCTGGATGAGCGATAACCAGAACAGCACACGGTACTAAGCGTACCAGGCCACCACCAACTCATACAATGGCACGATGATTTTGATCATCTGTGACAGAGTCTGAACAAGCAGCCGGTCTGTCCTTTTCCCTGACAAAGTATTCACAAGTGCCTGAAACCAACCCACGCGTCTGCTTTCCCAGGCAAGTCCTCGGAACGGGGGAAGCCCCTTGTGCATCAACCAGGCATTCATTCACAGGTGGGGCACAGGGCCCACCTGCAACGCAGTGATGCACAGTTTGTGCTTTAACACAGAAACACCTCAAAGGCTCCTCGCAGCTGTGACTTGGGAGAAAAAAGCTGCAGCAGGAGTAATGACCTGCTGTTCCCTGGACAGATAACGGGAGGGAAAACCAGGTATCTTTGGGGCAACAGGCACACGCAGCCAGCCACCTATTCGACCTTTACTCTTCTTTCAGAACCACGCATTTAACGCGTGACTCCGGGGTTCCAACGGCACCGCCCCACGGCGCTCGGCTGCCGGCCCAAGCAGGGCACCTTTAAACAAAGGCCCTTGTTCCCGCAGCCGTGCCCGGCGCGGCGCCTCCCTCCTTCCGTGCTCCGTCCGTCC
>VZTA01026152.1:135345-153578 GCA_013398855.1 Mohoua ochrocephala
GTGACGTCACGGCCAGCGGCCAGCGGCCAGCGGCCGCGTCCCGGCGGGAGCCGGAGCCGGAGCCGGGCTGCGGGTCCTGGGCTGCTCCGCTGGCCCTGCGGCCTTGGGGGCCCGCCCTGGCTCTTGAGGGGGCCCGGGCCCTGCACTCGCCTCCCGTGTCCTCTGCGCTCGTCCCTCTGCTTTCACCTTACGCTTGCCGCTTTTAAACTCCATTTTACAGCGCTCGGCTTAACCACTGCCACGCGTTGCGCCTGGCCCGGTGCTCGCTGCTGGAATTCGCGTGGGGCACGAAGTAGCGGCCTCGCTGAGCTGGAGATCTCGGTCCTGCCCTTGCTACCCGCTTCGTGAAAAAAAGGGTGCTTCATACGTAGATACGAACAATTAGATGAATTTCTCTCATTTTCATGTATCCTTGCCCCAAAATCCCAAGGATCTTGTGTGAGGCATCGCTGTACCAGAAGAGTTAAATTTCAAATTACGTTCAGGTAGATAAGCCCAAAATACGGAAGCACCTGTGAGAGTTCCTGTTCAGGAACCAAAACAAACTTCATGATATGCAATTAAAATTATATAAAAAACTATTCTGTTACAGTAGTAATGCTGTTTACAGTTATGATTTATGTCTCATGATATGCTGGAGAGGTTTCTGTGGACTTAATTTTAAGTCACACAGAGTAAATTTTTTCCCCTAAGGAATACTAATACAGGCTATCGCAATTTTGTACAAGAGTACACTTCAGAATTTTTTTGAGAAAAAATTATTATTATTATTATTATTATTATCATCATTATTTCATTATCATTATTATTATTATGCTCCACAAAAGTTTTATTATTAAAAGATATGTTGAAATCCTACTGGAGTTTCTATGAGCAAAGTGAGGTTGCAACTTCCTACAGTTCTTGCTTTTGACTTGAAAGGTGTTTTTCAGAATTTCGGATTATAAATGTTTCCAGGGGAGCTGTAGAGCATTTAATAACATTAATTCTGTGCATGTCGGATTCTTTTTCCACAGATCATTCTTTACATATAGAAGAAAAAGCAGATTTAGGCATTGTCAAACAGGTAAACATCTGTAAGAAAAATAAAATATTTAAGGAAAGCTGTTATGAGAATTAGTTTCTTTTAGCAAGTATATTTAGATTGCAAGCGGCTCTTTTCAAAAGAGTAAGTGAGATTTTGTGACACAGTGACATTTCAGAACATGCCATACTCTGAAAACCTGGATGTCCCAGCGTTAAGGAAGAAAAGGCGCTGACAGCCGAGACTGTGACTCAGAGTAGTCTCTGACCAAGACGTCTGGTTCCTAGCCTAATTAAGGACCGGGATAGCTTTTTCTTCAAGCGAAACTTATAAGCAAAGTAACACAGAGGGAAAAAAATTGTCCTTAGTGATGTGTACTGAAGGTGTGTATGCTGTAGAGAAAATAAGCATGAGCATCACATTGTACGAGGACAGCAGTAGGCAGATTTTAAGTGAAAAAATTTGTAAGTAATTATGACTTTACCTTATTCCTGACCTGTGTCCTTATCCATACCCTTGTAGGAAAGTTAAAGAAAGACTTATCTTGTCCTGTGCTGTTAAGATTTTGCTGACACAGAGTAAACATGAGTTCAGTGTGGGGGTTTTAAAGTGTGTTATAGTTGACAAAGTAAAATGTCCTTTTCAAAAGTTCAGACAAGATTCCGTTTAATTCTTGTTCATTAACTTACTGTTTCAAACGAGATGTGTGTTCGCTCATTGGCCTAAGTGACATTAGCCTTTTTTTTCCAGATGCCTGGTTAAATCATGAGATCAGATTAAGCAGAGTTCATCTGAGCCAGTTTGTTCACTCTGATTTCCTGTTAAAGCTCGCGGAGTCCAAGAGACAAATCAGTGTCGTACATGATTACCTCCCCTCTTGCGGGGACAGTAGCTGGTGCAAGAACTTGATCTGATAGACCTGTTCCATCTATCATGACCAGATCTGTGACAGCTAGCTCAATACTGGTCATGATTATCCCTGGCTTACGATTAATGTGGAAATGTAAGCTAATAATTCTTGTCTGTCTGTCTGTCTGACCCTGTATACGCACTCTTGGAACCTGTCCACAATGTACAAAATGATGCAGCTGTCTTTTCTCAGGCCTGAAGCGTTCGGGCATTAAAAACACTCTTTTAGGACAGTTTTTTATTCCTTTCTTAAAATGTTTTAATCATTCTCCCACACAACCAAGATGTTGCTTTCAAGTAAGAATTTCTCTATTAACATGGGAAAAACCAAAATATTCTCAAACAAGGAAGGATATTTAATGTATCTAAAAGCAAAAAACGCAGATCAGAGCATAATGGCACAAATCAGAGGTCACTGTTACTGAGGTCCCCTCTACCAGCTATTTCAAATTCCTCCTGGGTTTTGATTTAAGGCAAGATTTACAAAGGAACTTGAGCGCTAATCATTAACCACAGTGCTGCCTGAATCTGTGGCCTCTTAAATTTCTGCCAAGAGTCACACATGAAAGAGCAGTGCTGCTCAAACGTCCAGCAGCATTTTCTTGCTGTTCCCTGTACTGCTTGTACCTCCCACATTGCATGGGTTTTGTGTAAGGCCCGGGACAAAGCAACAGGAGACCTGGCTGCACGCGTGCTCCGTCCTGTTTTAAACAAAAGCCTGCGGGTTAGAGCACCCGGCTCCAAGAAAACCTGCTTCCAAGTCTCCTCCCTTACTGGAAACATGGTCACTAACTACACTTTTTCACCACTGAACAAGCTTGTCATAACCATTGGTCTGAAGTGGTTTCAGTTTATAGGAACAAGAACAAAAAATTAAAGTGGGCCAAGGAGATTTGACACTCGAGCCAGATGATTACTGTCCGGAAATGTAAGACCTTGGGGATTAAGCATCAATTGAAATCAACATTCAAGAAACTATTTTGCTTTTCAACTGGCGTATTAAAGATGACCTCCCTAGCTTAAGCAAATCTGATGATGGGGGCATGTATCTGGGATGCAGGAGTCATGGGCTTAGAACAGAATTAAGCCAGGGAAGAGCTTAAGAGGTTTCCTTCTTTCCAGGTCAAATGATAACTCAGTGGCAGGTCACACAGTCAACACGCTGCCATGCATTTCTTCCTGTAAAAAAAAGGGGTGTAACTGGGCTAGGTGCCTCGTTCTAGGTGAGCTCTCAGGGCTCCTCATCATTTTCCACTTTGCCTGGGCAGCTCAGCACTGAGGCTGCTGTCTCTTTTTGTTCCTCTTTCTTCAGAAATGCACTTGTGCTTTACATTGGGAAAAATCAGGTCTAGTTACTGATTTCATACTTATATGTATATGCTATATACACACATGTAAAAGATATAAATTAATAACTAACAAGTTTTATGTTGCAATTCCCAGATGTCTTCGATATGGCCTCAGCCTTCTAGGCAAGTGATACAAAGCTAAAGTAAACTGCCGAGGAAAAATCCAACTGCCTCATTGTATGACAGAAAAAAGCCACCCCTCTCCTCCCAGTATTTTGCCACTTGGCAAACTTTTCCCAACCCCACACCAGTCCAGACATTCAAGTGGCCAAATTGCCGCACGTTTGCTGTGAAGTGATCTTTTTTTATGACCCTGCAGTCTGTTTTGTTTTTCTAGACCATGCAAAATCTCTGCAATATTTGTTCTTGTGTGATAACAGTGAACTTTTATCATGCCGACATGAAGTGGTTTTATACAGTTTAGGTACCTTTTCAAAAAATTGAAAACTTCTTCATCTTAAGAAATTTCTTCCTGGTACCTCTGTGAAAACTCTAAAAACAAAACAAAACACCAAAACCCAGAACAAAACAAAGCTAACAGAACCTTGGCAAATTACCTAATGTTTTCATATCCTCCTGGCTAAACAGGTTTCCCCACTACGACCAGGATTATTTCACACGTCAGCGTGAGGCCCATGTTTGAGTTAGCACGGTCACTGAACTGCTGCTGCTCCCAGCGAGAAGTCAGGCACACCATGAAGGGAACAGAGAGGAGCCTGTGCTATTGCTGCTTCATCTGTTGCTAAAATGGAACACTTCACTTCCAGTGACACATTAAAATAAAACAGCCCCAGCATCACCCACCCCTGCAAAACTATCTTCAAGAAACATTTGTTGCGCCTTCAGCCTCTGTCCACAACTCCTGTCTGATCGCAGACACTGGACACTCGGACTAAAGAGATGGAATGTAGGATCTCAGCATGTCCTGAAATCTCTTACTTCCCTCCATGCATCCCACTCCTTGTCTATGCCACAGAATGTATCAGTGTTTAGCTCCTAAGTCCCAAGACAGTGAGGACCGGGAACAAGGAAGAAATAACCAGCTCAGCCGTCCGGGGAATAAACTCAGCACTTTCTGTACAGCACCTCTCAGACAGTTTTTCAAAACTGCAAAGTGCATCGCACAGAGCAGTCAGCATCTCCCAGCAAGGCGGTCTGGAAAACAGTCAAAACTGACACCACCACAGAAGGACGTGTCACTCCCAGCAGTCTCCGCTGACTGTTTTGTATAGAAAGGATATTTTTTTGTGTATTGCATATTTCGTAAGCATTAAGAATATCTGCTGGAAGTCTGGTACTGTAACATCTAAGAGTTTTGCAGAAGTGTTTAAACACTCCTGAGTAAATAACTCTCCTCCTGTTCTCTTAGAGGCAATTTACTTTTAATTATATCTAATATACCCAATAGTTAAAAGAAGCAGTCTCAGGAAAAGCACTTAAAAATAGCTAAAAACCATTTATAAACGTCTACTCAAGGTCTTGCATAATTCGCTTTTATTTTACATATGAACAATGTCTTAACTTCCCCATTTTGCCTCTCATAGTCTCATCCATATTCCCATTCACTACACATTTATATAAGCTGCAAAATATGATTCATGGCCAATCATTTCAATAATTAATTTATCTCGTAAAAATCTGTTTAACTAATACTGCAATTGCTGGTGAAGAAAAAAAAAGAGTATTTTGGAGAAGTATTCATCGCCAAAGGTTTTAGCTCCAAAACGTACAAAAAACTGCTCTCAACATTAGGATTAACAGAAGAAAGTTTTGTCTAACCAGACAGAATTTCCTTCCTGTTATGATGGAGCAAATGTCAAGGTTTTCCTGCTCTAATACATCACTTAATCATAGTCTCGGGTTTTGAATCTCCACAAATGGTATGGGCAAATCCAAATTGTTGCCTGCTTTGGTCCTGTGATGCAGTCTCCTGAAAATTTACTGCATCTACTCGTATTTACAGTCAGTAAACTGTTTGCTTTGTTGAGGAGCGGGAAGGAGGTGGGATGTTGGGAGAAGATGACAAGGGGAAGTGGGCAAAGTCATAAAGAAGTGGGGGAATAAAGACAGAAAGATTTGACTGAGTGATTTGGACTGAACTCATTAGGGTGAGAAAATTCAGCTACAGGCCTGTAATGCAGGAATAGAAAAACATAGTTAATAAGTAACAAGAGTTGATCCTTCACCTCCCTTCTCATGAGAAGGTCTAAGGACTTATACAAAGCAAAACAAAGCAAAATCTTTGTTTCATAAGCACATTAATTAGCCCCCAGGAAATAGCAGATCTGAGATACGTGGAAGTGAAATACTGCAGTGATTCCTCCAAATACCTACCTTGACACTCATAACATTTATGAGGAGTCCAAAAGCTGTTTAAAGCAGGAAACTGAAGGCACATCCACAAGCACTAACTGTTTTTATGGCCTCCCCTATTTTAGCATGCATTCATTATGTGACCATGAATATGTTTTCAAGGGTAACCCTAATGAGGCACAGATTTACTGAGTACAGGAATACCAACTTAATGTAGCACATCCACTTACTGACAGAAAGCACCAAGAGAAGGGACTGTGTAGTCATCCCTCCAGAATTGCAAATAGCCGGGATCCTAAACATAAGGACTTCCACTGGCAAAACTTCAGCTGATGATTTGCCAGCAATGAGTGTTGGACACACTCCATAATAAATGGCAACTGTGATAGTGCTAGTGACAATCACTCAGATCTCATGGACTGCTCACCTCCTTTATCTTCACCAGTATTATAGGAAATGTCAAAAACAATATTCTTTACAGCTGTTACCATTTTGCAGCCTGAATCGCATAGAGTAAAGCTTAGAGAGTTTTAAAGGAACTCTCAACGTTCAATTTTCTGTATCAGATTGTCCTAAATAAATCTAGTTTCATATCACATCTCATTGCAGAAATACTTCACTGTCATTTCATCTCACTCATGTACTTAACTGAGCAGCTGAAGACTTCATCTTCTTGTGACACACAGAAGCCCTTACTGTTGTATGTCCTTCTAATAAAGTAGTCAATCATAATAATACCCAATCAGCTGGCTTAATGAGGAAAGAATTAGGTTATTAAAGATGAAAAGAGGTATTTTCAGATGATTGCTTACAACGTTTTTTAATTTAACTATCACAGTGAATAATTTCCTTCAATAACTATCAGGAGAGATTAGCATCCTTGGAAAAAATTAGCTATTGTTCACACCAGACTGTCATGTAAGTAATGTCTGATTACATAAAATACGTACCTACTTCATTTCAACAGGTGGATGAATTTTAATCATCTCTCATATAGGTTTTGATTTGTAAGAGCACAGTTTATGATGAGATTCTAGTAGAAGTCAAACATTTTTTGAGCTCCCCATAAGAGCCCTGGTACCCACTCCTGCCCGACGACACACAGTCAATAGTGTGGTTTGCAGAAACCCAGGCTTGCACAAGCTACCATCTCTGAACTCCAGAAGATAATTTTGTGATTAATCCTATAAACTAAATTTATAGGAAATACAATTGAATATTTACTGCAGAGGGAGGAAAAGGGCAATTCAGATCAGTCCAGAAGGTGTGTTTTGCCATGCTATGACTATATGGCTATGACAATTCAAAGGTGATGAGCAACAATTCTGATTCAAAGCTACACAATACAGGCTGATACAGCTGTAGGGGTGGTACAGGAGCCTGGTTTGATTTCTTTTTTCCAGAACAGGAAAAATTCACATCTATATATATAATGCCTTGATATAGATTTTAAATATACTTCTATGGTTTTATCCTCACTTGCCTAAACCTTCTGTACCTTTTCTGTCCTGAACACAGAGAATATACTGTATACTGCACATCACAGGGGTGGATTGTCCCCAGCCTGCTGTAGTCACAGTTCAGCCTCTCTTTATCCAGTTTCTACACATCATGTTCTTTTTTCTTGACAAAGGGAACACTCCCCATACATGTTTTTTTTTTGATGGATGTAAAACTCATATACCATTGTCTGATTGTTTATTTTGTTGGGTTTTGGTTTGGTTTTGTTTTGGGGTTTGTGTTTGGTGGGTTTTGTTTGTTTTTTGTTTGTTTGTCTTGTCAGAGAACTCTAAATTTGCCAGAAATGTCAGTTCTGAAGAGCAGTGAAAAAAATAACAAATAAATAAAATTCAGGAGTGAAGTACATTTGTCCATGTTTAACATTTTTTTAAAAGAAAAACTAGAGGTTCAGAGAGTATTCACCTCCTAATTTTCACAGTGTAGCTGCTAAACCAGAGAAGATGGACACATGAAGACCATGCATTTTTCAGAGACCCTGCTATTGTCCCAAAACCAGATATATGGCTTCTTCTCCAGGCTGGCTTTCTGCAGCACGAGGATCATTAGCCATGATTTTTTAAGCTGAACCTACAACTTCAACCAATCTTAACTAGGGTAGAAGAGTCCATGGCTTTTATCCATTTTCCTGCTACATGGATAATGCTTTTGTGGTTTTCTCTCTTCCTAGTAGACAAAAGAAGGAAGAATGCTTCTCTCTTTCCATCTAACATGAAAAAGAGTAATCTTTATTGTCTCCAGCCATGGTCTTTTCCTTAACACTGCCCGCAGACTGGAGATTTTCATACAAAATTGCCTGAATTTGGACTCCAGCAGCTATCATTACATAATACCACACTGCATCACTCGGCTTGTAATTATTTTATACACGTGGGTAACATCTCTGCAGAGTGCGCAGTGTTTACATAGCACAGTTTCTCTCTGTTTACTTCATTGAATCATTGTTGAATTTGAGGATGCTTTTCATAAACAATTATTCTGCTCTAATAGTAACAAGTAACACATTTGCTTTACAGACACCTCAGCGAACCACTCCTGTCAACACGAATTGTCTGTCATGTGCTTTAAAATGTTTTTAAAAAAATATGGCATGCCATCTGGCTCCCAAGCACTCATTAAATCCATTGGAATATGAGTGTTTAAAAGGAAGCTAACATCACACGATGCCCACAAGAAAGAAGGAAAGAAAGAAAGCAGGAAAAAGAAAGAAAAGAAAGAAAGAAGAAGGAAGGAAGGAAGGAAAAGAAAGGAAAGAATATTTAGAGATGATACAAACAAGAAAAAAAGGATGTGTTTACAATTTAATTTCCTACAACTAAGAGCATGCCAGCCATTTCAGAGAATAAAGAGAGATGACAGCTTCTGTTCCCAGGAGTTTTTGGTCCAAGATTATTTTCCAAGTGAAATGAAGGAGGAGAAAAAAATCTAGCAGGGGAATGGAATGCTAAAGCCATAGAATATTTAGGTTCCTCAGGGGAAGGATGCCCCCATGAACTGAGATTCAGAGGGCATGCTCCAATTTTCTTTTAAGACTTGCCAAATCACTTAGTTTTTCCCCTCCAAATGTCAGGTCTCCCATCTTTCATTGAGGCTAATGACTGTCCGCTTCCCATATTGGCACAGCCCTAGGGAAACATCTCCTACTACATAGTTGCTGTCATCTTCTGGGGAAGCACTTTTAGGCCCTAATGTAGAAAGAGGACTGCACCTGCAAAAAGTGAATTGCTGGATAGGTACAGGATTTAAATCCCATCTGGAAAGGCATTCTCTTTTATTAGGGGAGTTGTCAATAATTTTGGTCATGGGAAACTTAAAAACTTAAACAGATTAGGAAAGGTTTGGGGAGTTTCCAGAAAGATACAAGTGTTTAATTTTAAAAAATCCCCAAACAACCCAGGTTTGACATTAACTCTGTATTTTGTGTAATTTTTCAAATAAATGAACTGAAATTTACTAAAAACAGCTAGACTGTCATTTGCTGGAATATGCAAGGACTTTGCAAAAACAGAGGGGTTTTTTGTGGTACTGTGCATTTATGTTCAAAATCTGTTAAATCTATGTAAATAAACAATCTGGTAAATACATGTTAAGCAATTCTACTTGTGACACATTGGCCCATTGCCTGACAATGATGCATGAGAAAAGAGCAAGCTGCAATCCTGCAGAAAAGAGCCCAGAGAGTAAAGGAAAGGAGCAGAACAGATAACCAAATGGGATAAGAAGGAAAAAATGAGAAAGGCCTCATCCAGAAGACAGCAGGACACCACCTACTGAATGCCATGTGGACTAATGGTAGGTAAATTTCCTCCATTGTGAGAACTGGGTAATGTTGTGCTTACTGACCTTATCCAGCCTCTCTGCATTTTCTCAACTCAATGCATAGCTATTTTTAGCAGCAGTACTCTGCAAAATGTTTTATAACTCATTTTGGCTGTAAAGCTGGATCCAGTCGCAACATCCGTCATAGCTTTAACTGTTCCTTTGAATTCACAGAACTGATCTTGGAGCCGTGGGATTTTGTCAGCCATGGATTCCTGAATTAGGGGAATTGGCTAAGCCTCTGATGGAGGCAACCAAGAATGAAGAGATAGAGCTTACTGAATGGGGCCCAGGGAGGGACCAAGCTTTTAAAGCAATAAAAGCTATTATTTTCAGGATATTTTTAATTTGCACCCCACAGGCATAAATTTTGTGAAACTCTGAGGAAATTAGAGTCTTGTTTTCTTTTTCATACTGTTCTGAGATATAACCAAAGACATTTTAGAGATTCAAGCCTGACTGGATGGGGCTTTGAGCAGCCTTGTCTGGTGGAAGGTATCTGTGCCCATGGCAGGAGGTTGGAACTGGATGGTCTTTAAGATCTCTCCCAATCCAAACTATTCTATGACTCTGTGACTCACAAACTTCCCAAGATGAAGATGTTCCTTCTCGTTGTTCAAAAGAACAAGACCATTTGTTACACTGATTGGTTACTTCATGCAGATTGTGCTGCATGAAGTAGATTACAAATGTCCAGTCATATGCTCTCCCGTCACCCAAATAAAGTCCCCCGAAACCTGAGCAAGACCTTCTACAGCTGATCTGCACATCAGCAGAGTGCCTGCATGAACAGCACTGGCTGAGGTTTCTAAATGAGGACAAAAGATTCTCATTCATGAAGCTGAAAATCGTCATGTTTTTAGCTCAGTTTCCTTTAAAACCTCTCTGACAATGACAGACTCCTTTACCATCAGCAGTGTTTTCACAGTTCCCATCGTAACAGGTAGGAAAGACAGCAGCAGCCAAACCACCTCATCCCAGCCTCACCTCTGAAAAGTTTGCAGAGTTTTTGCCAAACTAATTGATGCTCTTTCTGTATTCTGCAGGAAACTACATGGTTTTATCCCAAATATAAAGAAGGATCTCTCATGGAAGATTCCAGATCCCTACTTTGTTTCAAAGAAACAAAGGAGCCCTTCCTATTCCCCCCACCCAGAAGTTTGTGAACACAGAATAATCCTGAATCTCATTCCAAGATTTTTATGTCCCCACCTTTTACACTCACTGGATGGCAATCAGTCCCCCACCAAAGTGCAGACAGCACCACTGGCCTGTCTCAAGGACCAGCCAGTTATTGACCTTTTCAGCCTGGCCATCTCAATAACACTCCAACACTTGCTAAACACTATTCTTCACAAAGCCAGACCAGATTAAAAGGCTAAGTACTGCAAATGCCATTTAGTTTGATCAGGCAAAAATTGCTTCTCTTTTTTTTGGTTTGGGTTCTTTTTTATTTTTTAATCCAATGGAACAGTATCTCAAATTAGAATATAGGAAACACACCCGAGCTCTCCAAAGTGCTGTACTTTTCCGTCCTATGTGTTACAGTATCCAAGAAATCAATTTCAGACTTAAAATGTCAATTTAATTTATCTTTGCTGAATAAGAAAAAGCATAAATAACTTCTCTTTGTAAGTAACATTGTTTTTTTTATTTTCTTAGAACCACAGCATTTTATTGCCAGGATGGTCCAGAGAGAAAAAAACACTAGGATTCAGCAAAATGCCTCATCATACATTTAAGATCATGTTTAAATCCACTCCTGTTATGCAAAGCTTTTGTTCTTTTTGGTTTGTTTTGTTTGTTTTGGGGGTTTTTTTGTTTAGCAACGTTCCACTGCACATAATCCTTTATGAAATGAAGGCCTAGGAGGTTAAGTGGTGCATGTGAAAAAGACAGAAAAGGAGGTGGTTGGGCATAACATCAGGCTACATTATAATTAGCCACTACACATGCTCGTTTTAGCTATAAAAAAGTAATTTAAAGTTATAAGCAAGACGTTACATTCATGCCTTAGGGACCTCGTTTATATTTGGAATCACTATTTCAGCATCTCATATCCCTTCCAAAAGCATTCTACTGTGTTACCAAATATAGCTGAAACACAACATAAGCCAGCTACATGAGCTTTTGTAAAGTTGTCCATAGTGCTTTTAGTCACAAAAACATGGGCTTTCTATTCGTATCTTTCGTAATGCCAGGCAGAAATAAGCTTTTAATAACAACCATTAACCAGATGTTGACCAGAATCTAATATGTGCCCTTGAAAAAAAAACTATTTCCTTAAAAATATTGCTTCTGACAGGATTGCAACAGAGAAAACATGCAGACAGATGCATCTCAGATCTTCAGACACACACAGACAACCAGGAGTTCCAGCCTCTGATGGCACTATCTGATGATAAAGTCCAAGAAGCTCAAAAGTACAGGCTTGCTAATTTTTCCCCCAAACTAGTTCCTGCACTTGACAAAAGATACTTCTTGTACCGGTGGATTTAGCCATGACTCAATAGAAATAGGGCTGTGGGCTAATTAACTCATAGCTGCACAAGTACACTCTATTACTGTCAGCGACGAGACTGTGATACTTCATAGTCAAAACCAAACCTGTTCCACTGATTGGCAAAAGTACGAAGAGAGCAGATGGAACAATTCCCACATCATCTCCTTCATCAGCGACACACTTAACACGGAGGGCACACAACAAAGGTTTGCCAGCAGAAACACACCACAGCCCTGAGACACCTCCTTCTGAGTGGCCATTTCCCATCAGCGTGACCTCTGAAGAGACGTGACAGCTCTCACAGCCTGGCTGTGCCGTCTGAGCTGTCGTGCAGCTCTGACAGCAGTTCGTGCCATCAGCCCCGACTGTGCCTGCACTTGGGGGCTCTGGCAACACAGCTGTCACCAGAGCCCCCCCCAGACACAGAACCAGCTAAGTTCTCTTGTGGTCCTCATCTCCCAACATCCAAACACTTGGTCACATCCACTTACAAACCTCCCTGACCTACTGTGGGAGAGGAGCTTTAGCACCGTTTACTATGGAATAGCATATTGTAAAATAAAAACCCCAAAATAGCTGTGGTTGGAGCAGACAATGTTCCACTGATGTCTGTAATGACAGGGCTGTTTCTCCTCCCACCCGCTCCCCACTGGCACATTCACTGCTGACACGTCAGTCTTTACAAAGAGAACTGCGTAACTTTCCCAGACTCAGAAGCTGATGCTCGAGCCTGCAGATCCTGTGCTGTAGAGACCGGCCTGTGGTGTTGAGAAACATCACCTGCAGAATTTTATATTTTAGTAGTTAACTCTTCTTGGATTGTCTAACTGTTCACTGACACTGCCGAATCAGAGAAACAAATTACAAGAGCACTGCTGTGTTTTGCCATTACGGCCAAATTTTATCTGCATTTGACACTAGGTCAATGTGGATTTCCTTAACGAGGAGTATTCTGGGTAAGGTAAAGAACAAATGAGAAACACTGCCATTTTCTTGAGAGCAGCTATGGCAGACCTCCAAACAGCGACATGGTTGTGGTAGGTACAACTGGACCACTTAGAATTTGGTCCTGAACCAGTCTCTGGTTCTTCAGACAAAATTCCGAGGCCATCTCATACTTGCTCTCTTTTTCCTATTCACTGGAGACATTCTCAACAGAAACTCTCCAGCTTTCTGAGAATTTTAACAGTCTGTGGCAAAAATAACCCATTCAGTATTAAGAAATACACATTTGGTGCAAGTAATCAAGAATACTGAATGCCTAGGCAGGATGAGTACCCATTTTTTTAACTATTAAAACATTCATCTCTTTGCATGTGTTCTTATCTTTCATGAAAATGTTGATCTTTACAAAACCCAGTATTACTTTATTTTAAAAAACAATTAAACTTTATCCCTGTAAAAAAGCTGTATTGTGTATCACAGATTTTAAATTATTGAATGCAAAGAATTTCAGTGACTTCAGGGGCAAACAGTTTCTTGTGTGCTATAAACTTAGAAGTTGGATAGCGGCATACAGTAAAGCTTTGATAAGGAGCAAGAAAATAAGGAGCTTTCCCTGATCTGTGTGTATTCAAAAGACACACTAAGACTACCTACCAGAGGAGTGGAGAAAAATTCTTTGAACTGTAAACTTTTTAGAGCTAACATTCTTCAGCTTATTCAGAAGTTCAACCAGCTGAAATAAGAAATTTGACCTAGGGCACGTCCCTTGTTGTGGAGAACAAAGTCGATGACCACTTTAAAGTTATTCTGCTGCTGACTCATCTTCCCTCCCAAGCATTCGCAGATACGCCATGAGAAAATACAGCAGCAACTAACCACAAAAGATTTTGGGACTAGCAGCTGTTAGCAGACCAAAGCCTACTATGCAATTGTGGATCTGGAAATTTATAGGTTTGATTGAAAAGTGAGCAAGTCTTCTATGATTTACAGTGCTGCTAAACAGCATCATCTTTGATCTACTGCCTCAGCTGTACTAGTGGGACAAACGTTTTTTGAGAGAAGCATAACACAGCCTGAATAGATCTGTATTTTCCAAGTATGAAAATCATCCAGCTTGGTTTCTTTCAAACATATTCATTCCTTTAGGGCAGATGAGATATTTTCCTTCACTATTTAACAGTAGGGGGCATATTCAGTGTATGCCAGGAAAGTTTAATGAAATCAATGAAGTAGCACTGATTTGGAGTAATTGAGAATCCAACCATGTGTTCTAATGCCAAAGAATCTGGATATTTCTAAAGGCTTATATGGCTTTCCTTTCTGGGAAGTGGGGGGATGGGAAAGGGAGGGACAAGGGAGTCAGGAATTAAAGTCCATTTGCTTTGTGAAACGCGGTTCTATCTAAGGTAGAAGAGACAAAAAACCCCCTGCACAGATATTTTAAAATCCTGACGTTTTTCTTTCGGCCTTTGTAATGGGAAGTGTATTTTGTCTTGATGTGCCAGCCAAATTTCCACTCTCTACACTCCTGTACAGGCCGTTCTCACCACACGGAAATGAGAATGTAGGTAGTGTTTGGACATCCTGTGAATTGGTTTTGATCTGAATGCCTGCTAGATGCAAACATCAGAAGGCCTCTGGGCCATGTAACCTGGACCACGTGGGCACTGGAGCTGGGTGCACAGTGCAGCCAAGTGCTATTCATTTACATGAGCTAAGAGGAATTTTTACAAGCTTGTTAGAACTGTGAGTAATTGAAATCTGGGGCTAATGTCACCGTGTCTAAATTTTCTTTACTCCACTGAGTAGGAACAGTAGAGCAGTTAAGAACTGATTTTGCCACTTTTTAGCAAAATAATACAGCTGGCAGAAAGGAGTGTAGTGGAAGGAACAGATAGACAATACTTTCTGAGATCTGCCAATATTATGTAGAGTGTAACCACTCTGATTTGGTCGGCACACATGACATGCCCATTATGTAACATTTTGAATGGCTTTTGCACGCTGCAGATTGGGTATTGCAAATTCATTTTGTTTTGTTCCTTGTACCAGGGTGATTCTGAACAAAGTGCTCTTCAGCTGTGAAAATGGATCAGCAAAGTCTCTCGCCCACAGAAGTCAGGCTCGAGGAGACTTCTCCTAGAAGGGTTTAGATGCCGATGATCGTATTTGGAGGCAGATCTAATCCATCAGAATCTATCTTTAAACTCACAAAAAGCAGTCAGCCTTTTCTTTGAAAGCAAGTTTTACACCACATACCTCAGAAGCACAGGAATCATCAGCTGGCAAAGGAGGAAACACGCAAAAAGGTGGCACCTCGAGTTTTCAAGAGCAGATGCTTACCTCAAGGTTGTCAGCAAGTTTGTCTCCCACAAAGTAAGGGCTATTGGCATGACACCGTGGAAGAAGAATGCATTGCATCTTGGTATGCATTTCCCAAGAGATTCAGTCCTCTACTGTTAGTGTTACTGTGTAAAATAGGTAGAAAGTGGACACCACCCCTGTTTATTAATGCAAACCTGCAACTAAATTCAGAAATACAGATGCTTAGTTTTGGATTTCAAATGTATTTGACAGGAGAATGGCAGTTGTTCTAGACACAAGCACCAAACAAATACAAGCTTAAGAGACTGGGTAAAGACCGAGGGCTGCATCTTCAGCCTTAGACATCCACGCTCCTCTGAGGTCCTTTCACAGAGCTTGACTCCAGTAACTAAGATCACTAATAATTTAGTGAAGATTCAGGTCCCATATACAGATCTTCCAAATCCTTTTCTCTTTCCCATTTCCCCCCACATCTAATGTCCATGTTCTCATCACTCATCATCACCATTCTCGGCTCTTTTGTTCCTATATACAAATATTGCAAGTATGCCATTAAAAAGGAGTTGTTATTAGTAGAAGTGGCGGTGTTGGTGGTGTTATTCAAAAGATTTATGACACTGGTTTTGTTCAACTCAAGCTTCAAATCTGCTTAAGATTTACCATTATTAACTAACCAAGTGCAGGGAATGAGCACCTGAGCATGATTTGAGAAGTATACATATTGCAGAAGCACACTAGGAATCCAAAGAATATTGGTGTATCCTACAGAAACCAGTGGCATCAGTTGTGCACATATATGAAAGACTACACTGTAGGAGTTTTAGCAATGCCAGACACAAATCTTTTTAACTAGACAAGCAGATTTTTGTGTTTCATTAAGGTCAATGTGCACCTTTAAACACATTTGCTTAAAGCTACTGGAAAGAACAAGCCAGATATAAGATTTTGCCAGCTCTCTGAAAAAAGTCAGAATGCTCAGAAGCCGTATTTTTCAGCCTATGCAAAACTATCATAATTGTCATTTTTGCTATAATGCAGAGTTAATGAAGTGAGGGTGCACAGGATTTCATGTACCTTTGGCAAGCCAAATGTTAAACACATATTAGAATTACTCAATAATTACAACAAAACAAGCAAACAAAAAAAAAAACCAACCCAAAGAAACAGCCTTACTGCTGCTACACAGCCACGATGTTGGTGTGTACGTTTCTCCTACGGATGCACCGATGTCAGACCACAATTCTGAAAAAACAAATAAATCTTGCTTTTCGATATTCTCCATTCTGCATTTCTACAAATGGTGCTGCCTTCCCCCCTCCCCTCATCCCCCTTAATTAAGGAAGGTTAGATGAGATGCTCCTTCTTTCAGAGGGCACCCAATGCTGCGTCATTCACCGCTAGCACAATTTAGGTTCTGCTCGTCAGTCTTAACTAAAACTGAGCTTATCACAGTAGCTGCAACATTTACCAAGTCTCAAACATATTTGCAAACACTTTTAGGATTAATTTCCACCAATTTTCCCAGAGGCCACGTGCATATAGCAGACACGTAACCACATGCAAATCAAGGTCTCCTCGTTAGCCAGTTGCTGCCTGACTGCCGCGCACAGAAAACTTCTTCAGGCAAACGAGTCTCTTGCCACCCAACACTTCTGCCCACAGTGGAAGTTCGGGCAGATGCTTCATCCTCTCCCAATATCCAGCAGGTCCATTACACCAGACACTTCTTCCTCCAGGGAAAGCAGTTTATAACTATTGTGCACCTGATATGCTGTTGGTGAGTCTGTAGTTCCACCAGGAACAGACTGAGATGGAGTTACCTACCCTTGTCTGAAGTCACTCGCTGAAATAAGGAGTTGGAAAAAGATCAGCCAGGTCCTCAGTTCTCTCTACAATTTTTGCGTTATAGTCATCACTCCAAGCTTCTTACATTATGGAATCTGAAGACTTTTTCTCTATGAGCAGAAATACCCTCCTAGGAATTCGGAAATTAAGTTCTGGTAATTTTATTGTCAAATTCTTTACAAGTAATTTATGTTCAATGTTTGCATACACTATTTGCTGTAGCTGTTTGCTAAGAAAATATTTATTAGGATTGGAAGTTTAACATAGTAAATCAAACACTTAACATTCACTGGACTTCAAACATAGATATAAAATACCTTACAAAATTTTTTAATGGAATTACACAAAGCAAATGCACAGGGTTTGTCTGTTTCTACACTGAATTAATCCCAAGCCAAAACCAAAAAATAACCCCCAAAAGATCACAAAAAAAGGCATGATAAACTGCATTTTTGTCATTGTTGCACTGCTATGTAATAAGCCCTTTTTACAAACATTTACTCAATGTTAAAAAAAATCAATTAAAAATGTATTCCATCTAACAGAACTATTGGATTAACAGCTGATTTTTAACTGACTTTACATCATGAAATTCTATTAATAGAGGTACCTTAGTCACTTAGTTTAAAATATGGAGAGTAGAGATAGAAAAAAATTAACCTTTAGTAGTCTTTAATATAAAATGCACTAAATTTTCCAAAATAAGATTACGACACACTAGTGCCAATTTATGCTGACAAAAGCTGATATCAGCTTCTTTCTAACTAAAATTCATTTCACAAAACCTTTATATATTACATGAATATTCAAGTAAACTATTTAAAAGATTTTAAAATGCAAAAAATGAATGATACAGTGTTTAAGAGAGATGGTTAATTTGGGAATGCGGTCATGTCCAACTATATATATATTTATAGATATATTTTTTTCTTATTTTTAAGACCATCATGATACTACCTGATATTGCAAGAAATCTCTGTCATTAACATTTGATATTTTTCAATGTACAGCTTCAAGAAAATTATAAGGATTTAAAATATCACTCTTTCTGTGTACTGTGCGACACTGAATCACCTTACTGGCTTCCCTTTGTAAAGTGCCGAGTAACAGCCAAACTACATCAGATTTAAATGGATTTATATGGAGATGATGGTGCTCAGTGTCTTACAAAAAAAAAAAAAAA
>VZTA01026152.1:153608-209472 GCA_013398855.1 Mohoua ochrocephala
AAAAAAAAAAAATCACCATTAAACTGCTATAATCAAACAATAAAATAAAGTAAAAAACCAAGTTCAGCTGAGTAGCGCGTGTGTTCGCCAGTGTCAAATCTCTAACAAAACCCTGAAAGACTAACAACACATTTCTTGCAGGCTGCATTCTTTATATCCATCAGCTGCAAGGACACTAAAAAAATTTTATTAATGATTCAAACACTGGACACCTTCTCTGGTCGAAGGCGAGTTGCTCACTAGTTTTGGTCAAGTGGCTTTTGGGAAACTTTCAGAGAAAAATAACCCAGCAACAGGAAATTGGAATGGGAAATGCCAACCATGCACAGTTACATTACTGCAGGAATTGAGTAACACATGCAAGACAAAGAAAAAGTCAGAACATACCAAAGTAGCAATGGGTAAGAAGTTAGTAAAGTTTTCACAGTGTTTCATACAGCCTTTTACTTTAACACAAGTGCATCACTTACCACCACTACTGCTCAGACATTTTAAAACATCTCTTGGCCATGCAGATCATTTTGAGAAGAAAACAGCAAATTACACGTCTTAGGCATTTTTAGACATTAAGTACAACTTATAATTTTATTTTTATATTCAGTCTTATCAAACAGATGTTTTCAAGTTATATTCATTCTAAGAGTTGGGCTTTAACATTCCTTCCAATTTTGTTGGATCCTGAGCGCTAAATGCCCAAAGAACTGGCCAAGTATACAAAGCTAAGCTTTGTTCAAATAGCCCAGTTATTACATGAACAGAAGGTATAGGGAATTTCTTGTTGGCACTCCTAAATGTCTTCTTTCCTAACCTTGAGATGATCCTAACCTTGAGATGGTTTTATTCAGTTGTTCACATATATCTTTGCCTCCTGGAAACATTACTCTACTTGGGTGATTCATGAAGAAGTAAAACTAGACTCAAGAACACCACCGACTTTTCTTTTCTCTGTCCAAAGAAGAAAATACACATTTTTTTCCCCATTTGGCAAATTCTATTTGACGCCACATCACCACCACTCAACATTAACTCATACAACAGAGACTTACTCCACTGTCAGACACAGCAGGGGAAAAATGTCCGGAGGATAAATGGGAGGCTCTTTATCAGATATAATTGCTTGCTCATAAGGAGAGAATCCAGCTTCCCCTTTGTTATTCTTTCATAAATTAATAATTTGTTAAAATCATAGTCACAAGAATTTTAGCTATTACACAAAATTCAAGTTTAAAAAAAAAACAAGAATAAATTAGTTACAGCCTTGTAAACAATTGCTCATTTATGTAACATACTTGGGGAAAAAAAAAAATCCTCTATATAATAAATCAGACAGTACAAGGCACACATCACACTTAAGAATTCAAAGTGATAAAACCAGCAGATGCCTTCATCTCCTTTGTTCGCTGGTGTAATTGTGCTATAGACACTGTAAAAATATGTAGATTTTTGTTTACATTACAGTCATTTGAAAATATTTCATGACTGTGCTTTTTCTGGCAAAATATTTGTGCTATTTTACAGTACAGTATGCTTTGAAGCTCTTGGAATGAATCTTCTCAAATGTTCTCTACAAAGCTGCCAGGGAAAAGGCCAGTCTTTCCATTTCGTTGCAGAGTGCCTTTGAACCAGCCGTCCTCACGCTTTTTGTGTACAAAAACAATGTCACCTTCCTTAAGTTCAAGTTCTGCTTCGCTCTGGGGGGGATAGGATACCACAACTCTGTACCTGCGGAATTAGAAGAAAAACACCTTCATTTAGGTTCTTTTTTTTTGCCCCCCTCCTCCCCTCTTTTTTTTTAACCCAATGCTTTTAAAAATATTTCTGTGCCTGTCGAAGCTTACGAACACCAGAAACTGTGTTTAGAACTGTCTAGAACTGTTTGCTGAATGTGTAACAACTTCAAAGTATGCCTTGAACAGATAACAACAATAGCAACATAATAAATTTAAGGCAAATTCATGCATCTCCTATGATTTTTTTTTCCACCAAGATCCCTGTAAAAATACAGACAATGGTTAAATAACAGGGCAAAACTGTAAACATTTTAAACATTGCAAACATAAATTTGCAGACTCTTTCAGTCAGTGTGATTCAACAAGAATCAAAGCATTCACAGCAGCAACTAGGCATAATTTTCCAAGTGTATGTTTAATTTTATACTATCCCAGTGATGGCTCTTCAGGAAAGACAAAGCACAAAAGGAAGAAACCAACAAAACCTATTCATTTGATTTGCTATTTTTAATTATTTTCATTTTTCTTAGAAACTCTTCAAGATAGAACATATTCCATCTTATTTGGACACAGCTGCACAACTTGTATACTAGTATATCAAAAACTATATTCGACTCAACAATTTTCTTAAGCACCTGACACAAAGAAAAGTGTATTTTTTGAGTCTGTCACAGTAAAATCACTTTTCAAATACGAGTGAATTAAGAAGAGGCTACACTCTTCTCTCTCTGTTTTTAAACATGCATAACACCACTCAATCTCTTCTACCACAATTTCAGTTCACATCAACCTAAAATTCTATTCCTTCATAGATTAAGATAACTATTATCTTACTAAGCCTAAAATAATTTATTATCTTAATAGATTAAAATAAATTAACAACCTGATGAAAAGACAAAATAACAGGATGTAGTCTAGTAAAGGATGGAATGCCAATTATAGCTCAATACACACATAATAAAACAAGTTAATTCTGTACTATTGAAGCAGACAAAGATGCTGTGTTATAATAGAACATTTTGCTTAAGAACATATGAAACAATAATTAGGTCTGTCCGTACAGTTAAAAGTATTCCGAAAAGAGTAGCTGCACTTTGTAAATAATTAAAGTCTCTTAGGAAATCTAACTATAGCAAAACATATTTGGACTTAATTAGTTGTCAAATGTTATTTATTAGTGACTTACAAGCCATGACTTTGTTTCAGTTATGGCAATCCCCCGATTTCAGAGCACAGGAATTATGAGATTCATGCTTCATAAAAGCTACCAAGCCAATTACAAGATTTATTAGTGTGCAGCTCCAGAACGCTCTGCATCCAGCCTAGGCCTGCACTAACTTCTGCTCTGGGCAGCTTGGGTTTTAATGCTGACTTAGGAAGTAAGAACCAAATATTTTTAATAGACTGTAAGTTAAATTGAGACTGTAAACTGCTTGAGTTAAAACAGTAGCCCCTACTCAGGCAGGACAAGGACAAGACAGGGAAGGATAAAGAACTGCAATAAAGCTATGAAGAACTACTGTTGTTAACAAGCAGGTTGCTCCCAGGCTGAAAATTAACCAGCACACAACACAGCCTGGTAAAAGTTTCAAGAAAGAATTCCTGCCTGCCTCACCTTGCACTCTGTCAAACACTGCCCTGTAAACATTTGACTTGAAATACACTTGATTTCAGTTTCTAATTCTGTCTGTCAGTAACCTCTATGCTCCCCTGAACTGACAGACAAGTCTGTTCTCTGCTGCTGCTTGCTCCCATCTTCTCTTTGCCCTCCCTAGAGGATCATCAGCTAACACAGAAACTCTGTTGTCCTGAGCTTTCCATACAGTGTCCAACAACCTCTGCAGTAATTTGGTGCTTCTCATTAAATTTTAGCAGACTAACTACCTTGATATTCACCTTGAAATCTAGTATCTAAAACAGAGCACAACACCCCTGGTTTTAAAGTGCTATTTGACTGTATTTTTCAATTTTTAGGAAGAAGAAACACATCAGGCTTTGTACCTGTAAATCACGTGTCCTTCTTCAAATTTTATGCCACATTTTACAAATCCTATTTGCCCAAAGAGAGGTGATCAGACCCAGACCCATCACCCATTCACACAGCTGTCCATCCAGATCACCCTGGATTAGCTATGGAACAAAAACTACTTTTCCATTACTTATTTCATCATCTACAACATATTGCCAAAACTACCAATTTCATGCAGAATAAAAAGCTTATGCTTCAGCTCAAAAGTTCATTGCAAGGTCCCTGAAGAAAAATATCATATTTACTAAGCATGACCTATGTTTTGGAAAAACATGTTCATTCCCACATGTTTGAATCTTCCAAAACACTTCCTCGTTTTTCTCCCTATTCAGTATTTACAAATGTTTTCAATGCCTGAAGATCAAATCTGTAGATATTTTGTGGTCACTTAATATTTTACATGCAACTAAGCGGTACAACTATGAGGTTTTTCCTTTCTTTTATCTTTCTTTGACTGTCTTATAACATTTTTCATTAATTTTCAAAATATTACCCTAATTATTTTTAATCAGTTACTGACGAAATGTTAGTATTATAAAAAGAAAAGTACTTTAGCTTCCCAGAAGTAGCCAATATATTTGCCACCAGCTGTTTGCTGTATTTTGCTTAATGTGTCTGGCTATATCCCTCAGTGCTTTTGCTTTGTATTTGTGAATTTATTTTTTATTTTGAAGAGGATGGTGGTCTGTCTTCACATTTCTCCATTCTACTTTTCATTTTTAATATTAGCATTTCTCACACTTTTCAGTAACATGGCAAAGGATTATATCTTTCATGCGTTTCTCCATTTCTTTGTTGCTTCTGTTTCACAGGACACAAAATACTGCTTTTATTCCCACCTAGTTGTGGTTGGTTTTTGGACAATTATTTGTGGTTTTCCTGATCAACAAATGGATAATAATACTTTCTCACATGCAGAAAATTTTAGCCGAGAGAAACACGGAAAGTTGGAATTACTACCATTACACAAGTCAGACTCATAATTATTACTCAACTTCTTGATTTAGCTTTTTTTCCTTGCACTTAGAATTTTTACTTTCCAGCTCAAGTGTGCCCTGCTGTTGTGCAGCTCTTGTGTCCTCTGAGTGGGTGCCTTGACTGCTACAGATCACCAACGCCCACTGAGGGCAGAGTGATTCTCAGCATTTAATTAACAGCATTAAATGGTGCCAGATGTGGTAAGGCTTGCTGCCCTATAAAGCCACTGGCCCGCTCGCTGGGAGCAGATGTTACACCAGTCATTGTGTGGTAGATGAAATTACTTAGGGTCACTTTAATCACAGAACAAAATTACTGCTTTGCTTTCGCTGTAACTGGATGAAAGATTCATTTCATAATTTAGGATATGCAGTGATATGTATTTAGGTTCAACTTCAAGTCTCTAACACCGTTGTGGAATGCTGGGTAGTTTATTATTACAATGCTGTCTATTTACTGTAAAATTTAAGGCTATTTAAGCAACTTTTCCCTCTAAAAGAGAAAGCTCATGAAAAGAGCTTGAAATTTTCTTTGAACTTTTATGGAAAAAGTAAACTCCTGAGATAACCAAATCCCTGTGTATTCATAGCACAGCATGTCTCACTCTGGGAATTGCAGGGAGCTGGGTCTGTCTTTGTAAAGAAAAGACAGGGATCCTTGGCCTTGCCAGCACTGCATCAATACAAGAAATCGCCCCAAGACAACCTTTGTATTGGCTGGAGAATGTATTGGAGAATCAGAAGAAATGACTGAGCCCCACTGCAGAGTCTCAGGTGACTGGAATGTTCCAAACTCTAAGCAAGGCTTGGCTGAAATTTCTGTTAAGCACCTCTGCTCCTTCTGTACAAGGAACATGGACCACAGCAGGCAACCAGCCCAGCTCACAGGAGCAGAGTGAGTATAGGAATGGGAACTACAGAGCAGACCTGCAGTAGTAACATTGAAGAGAATGTCATCATCTTGCCTTCCTTTAAGTTAAATGGCCAATGGTATCCAGTATCTGCAAACCTCTGTCACAAAGAGCTTGTTTGCTATCAAACAAATCAAATGTCCATCTCCTTATTTTGTGTGGTTGGAAAAAAGTTCACAAGTTTTACTTCTCGTTTTCTACAGAACATAAAGGAAAGACATAGTCTAGGACAACTCGCAGTTCCGGTGAATGGAGAAACAGTGGGATTAGCATAAAAATCTGATTCTGAATCATAAAGGAAGCAAGGAGTTTGGGGAAAATTCTGTATCCAAAAGAGGAACATTTTCATGTACTTTCCAGGGTTGAGTCAGCTTCTTTTGCTCCTAATTCATGCAGAATAATCAGCAGAATCTGACTCCTAAATCCTCTAGTCACCTTTGAAAATTGAACTTGAACACTAATAATTACACTGCCAAGCCAGAGTCAGAATAGAAAGAGTACTGTTTCTTTTTCCAGTCATATTGTAATCTGTGATTGGAATCGGAAGATGCAAGAGCAGAAGAATCCTAGCAAGAGATTTCTCTGTTCTTCAGCTTTTTGTTAAGCTTATCCTCATGAATATTTCCCTCCTCAAACCAAATTTTCACTGAAGATGCCATTGCATCATCAGTATGATTCCTACCCACCACGTCTTCCAGACTGCTGAAGAGTAATCAATGCTTGTAAATTACTTTGAAGATATTGAGCATAATGTAAATTATTATTAAAGATCACATTTTAAGAAATTCAGCCAAAGGAAATGTGCAAGGGCACATCAGCAGGAAAGAAAATTTAACCCTGTCCTGAAAAGGACAAAGGGAACCCAGATGAAATTCTGTCTAAATACACTGACAAAAATGTAACAATTCTGCATGACTATCACTGAGAATTATCTTGTAGCAATGCTTCTTCAGTACAAATTATCACTTAAATAATAGTAAGGATAGAGAGAATGTTTAAGTATATGTTATTGCTAGATCAATAAAAATATACAGCATCATTTTCTGTAAGTAGTTCTGAGAAAAAAAAATTCCATCATGGAAGTGAAAAAACTACTTTTTGTGATGATAGAAAGAGCTTTACACTAATATGCATTGGTTATGCCAGAATGAATTTAATATTATTTTCACATTCAAAGCATAAAAACATATTAATGTGCCAAACAGACTTATGATAATGTGAAAATGAATGATGTTATTCTTAAAGAAAAGTCTTTCAGGTTCTATTTTCCATCTCTAAGCGTAAATCTACTTCACAAATTCAGTATGAAATAGAAATCCCCTGCAAGGAAATTGCATAGAAACAGAAATAACCTTTTAAAAAATATTAAATGTATGACAGAAGTGAACTAAAAGACAGGTAGAAAGTTATATACTGTCTGGATGTTAATACATGGGTATAGTTTAAGATCAGTGGACCTCTGGAAGTACAACAGGATGCCCACACACCATGAGTTAATAGTATCAGAATGAAGTCTACAACAGTCAGCTTGAATCCTTTCAGTCCTAGAGCTGTTAACACTGTAACACTACTATTTTTTTCTCTGTACACCACACAATCATGTAGCTGCTGCAAAAGAAATCCTATGACACTCTTCATACTGCTTGTCTGCTACCAGCAAGAAGAAAAGACACTGTAGTTAGAAAACTGCCTGTTCCTTCACATTCTACTGAGGACTTGAAAAACCGTAGGTGGACACAAAAGTCACAGAACATTTAAGCAGCTGCCTGTCAGTCTCAGAGGCCACACAAGTGTGTGCTTTTCAGACTCACTTGCCAGAACACAGAGGCCACCCTAGAGCTTGCCATGTGGATGCACAGCCACGGGGGCATTCAGGCAGTAAAGAGTATCTTTGCAAAAGCGCAAGAAATCAAATATTAAGAAACCTACACATAGATAGATAAAGGTCTCATTCACCACATATTTAGGTTGGCAGTTATACGCTGTGCATAATCTGAAAGGATTAACCTGATACTCATACATGCAAGAATATAATGTGCTTCTGTTTTGCAAAACAGGAGGCCTGTTTTGTCTACCTCAGTTCTCATACCAAACCTGTGATCATCATATTTGAGTGTCTATTCATTCAAAAACTTTAAAGTAACATGCAAAGTAAACAAATGCAAACATGAGTATTGGCTGATAAGTAAATAAAGAATTGTTAGAACATAAGTTTCATCTTGGTACAACATCTCAGGATTTGGAAGCAGTTCTAACATACACTACAAGTGTCAGAGACTGGATTTTTCTTGGTTTGCCCAAGTCTAGCAGCGTGGCACAATTTACCTTTCACACACGAGAGGCCTGGATTCATTGAGGACCGGCCCCAGCGAGGAGCAAGGCTGCCGAGGCGGCGGTGCTATTGGGATGGAGGACTCCAGGGAGCTGCCTTTCCGGTGCAGCGCCTCCTGTGCCGGCCCGGAGGCCTCGCTGTCGGCGGGGCAGGACCCAGGTTTGCTGTGAGTGCCCGCGGACGGGAGCTCCGGCCCCACCGCGCCCTGCAGGGCCAGCTCTGCCGCGGCCTGCTCAGCCTCCAGCGTGGGTGACGCTGGAGGGGACAGTCGAGGCTTGCGCTTAGTGGATGCTCCAGAAAGTAGTTTCAGCAGACCTTTCTTTTCTTTCTGAAAACAAAAGCAGCGCCTCATTTTAGAACAAAACTCTCCCATAAAGAGTTGAACAGTTCCTTCTGATGGATGACATCATGCTCACAGAGGACTCGGTAAGTTATGAGGACATACTTGACATTAGAGAGATAATGATGAAAATTATAAAAGAAAAAGAAAATCATTAACATTCTAAAGAGAAAAACAGCAAGTAATTCAGATCGTAAACTGGCTAAGTCCTTTCACTTCCTTAGGTTAAAGCTTAACTTAAAATGAAATGGCTCTGTCCCAAAAGGTTGTCTAGAAAAAGGTGAGAGGAGTTAAGATTCCCACAACAGGAATCTATGAAGTAAAACATTTCATTAACGTGAACGTTTCTAGGAAGACAAAGAGTCACTTCAAACCAAGCAGGGAGAAAAGTCTGCTCTGGAAGCTGCTGTTTAGGTAAGTTCCTTTTATTTATCCTCCCTCAGTAATAGAAGACCTTCATGATTTAACAAAAATTCGCCCCGAGGGGAATGCATTGTGTTTTGCTGCTCTCCCAAAGGGGAGGATTGTAAACATTCTTTTTGCTTGTCCAGACAAGAATCCCTGAAGACTGTTACCCACCCTGAAGAGAATTATTTAAGTAGCTTTTGTGTTTCTTGTATTTTTTTTAAAGGGGTGTGGCAGTGATCTTCTTACCTTTGATTGAGTGAATTTAGTGCTTATGAGAGGTGCCAGATTGTAAGCCCTGGAGACAAAAATAATATTTAACCATAGACAGAGAAAAGCATGAGCAATGTGAGATTTTTTTGATAGCCTGGGATGTAGTGGAATTAGCGAATAAAAAATCCTCAGTCCTTTTTCCAAGTCTCCAATGATTTAAAGCCATTTCAGCAAAAATCTGCTGTCTAGCAAATGTCAAAGATAAACTCAGAGAAATAAAAACAATCCACAATTAGCATCATCCACCTTAAACTACAATTAAGTTTTCTCTAAGGGCACCTCAGTCTGATTTCAATGTCTATGGCTAAAGTAATTAAAAAATAAAGTTCTAGGCACATCTATTCAACAATAATCAACAAAAATAACTAAAAGGTGACTGACATTAGTGTATGGTTTAAGATTAAAATCTTCATAAGCTTCACTAAGGAGTACATGTGGCTGAAGAGTAGTAAGGTAAAGTCTAAAACACTTCAGATGTAAAGATAGTTTTCACAAGGAGAAATGAATTTTCTAACTGCACCACAACTGTAAAACAAAATCAATTACAAAGTTGGAAGAATTTTTCTGACAACAATATAACATAATCACATGAGTTGGTGAACAGTGAGAATGAGTTTACACACATAGGAAATACTTCAAATAGAAGGAAGGAAAGCAGAATCACTACAGACTCTGTCCTACATTTAAAAAAGATGGTTATGTGCATTTTCGTAATATCTGCATGCCTGCTTAATAAGAAAGGTAACCTAAAAGAATACTGATTTTCATTTTATTTTGTTAGATTGAAATTTTTACATTCCTGCAAGTTCATGTGGGTTTTTTAGGTTGTGTTGTTAAATCTCTTAAAAGATTGTATGATGAAAATAGGAGAATTCACGGGAATGATTTTATTCTCTACTCACCTTGCCATCCTTGTCTGTTTTACTGACAGCAGCATTTCCACCAGCTGTTAAAGCACTCTCTGGAGATGCAGGAGCTCCAGGGTGAGTGTTTGCAGTTTTTCCACTGATATCTCCCTCCAAAGATGAAGCAGCAATGTTAGGAGAATTCAAAGAAGCTGCTGTACATGCCAGTGGGATGGTTGAGCGGTTCACATTCACAGCTGTGACATAAGCAGCAGTATTTGGAAGCTGGGGCTGGAGCTGCTGGGAGGCAACAGAGTGGTGGGGAATGATCACAGCTGCAGGAATAAGGCATGTTGGACTTTGTGCTTGTATGGGTGTGACTGCTGCCGTAGGTCTTTCTTGACTATGTGAGGCAACTAGAATAAAAGAATGAAATGTGAGAGTTCACCTTTCCACAAGACACACAAAGTGAGGTACAGTCACTGTGTTACAGCTAATCAGTCACAAGAAGTTTTCTTCCACCTTTTAAACCTCCATTTATATTACTATAATGACATGATACACAGCACCAAATTTATCTCACCTGAATAAAGCAGTTACATATGCTACCCTACTTGCACCAGTATGCAACAGAAGAATAACAGCACTGCAACTTCTCTGTTGTGGAGAAATCCAAGCTGCTAAGTCAAATGCTTCACACACAGACAGATGCAAAGTGAAGATTACGCTTTAGTCCCTAAGAGCTAGCTAAATACTGCCTGGAACTTGTTTGGTCCTTTTCATATGACATGTAGTTGTTAGGGCGCATAAAGGAAAGTAGGAAGAAACACACCTTATAGAAGCTGCTAAGAATAGAATTAGATTGTTTCCCTAAACTATTCGCAAAATCCACAACAGATTTCACGGGTCTTTCAAACAATAAGCTCAGTGGCAATTACTGCTACGAGTGCTTCCTCTGAAAACAGCTGTTGTCTCTCGGGATGTTTAACTATAGAAGTAGATTTACTCATACCCCTGTGAAATAAAAGGAACATCTACACTGGAAGCTGGAGAACAGCACAGGGCTGAGTATATTAACCTGGTTGCAGTGCAAAGCTGCAGAGCACAGAGCTTTGCATGAACTAATTTATCCTTTCCAAGAAGTAACACTGCTGTTATAGTCATACAGTCAATCATACATGCTTTGAGACCATTTCAACAGCTTGGGCATCTCTGCACCACTGCGTGGTATGAAATGCAGACACCTTAACTGAACAATATGAGGCAAAATGCAGCACCCCAGTGCTGCACAACCTCTCTCCTTCACATACTTTGAAACTTTCTATCTAAGAAGGGGTCATCCCTCTAGCTTGGTGCATGTACATTTCAATCGTATCAATTTTAGATTTTTCAGACACTAATTAGAGTTTCAGACTTGTTATAAGTGAAATCTGGAACCAAACCTCCAGCACTTGCTCTCTTCATTCTGCTTTCTACAAATTCCTCTGGAAATTTGGTTAGATTGCAGCAACAGTGTATTAGACAAGACTGACAAAGGTCCCAAATTTGACATAACAATCCTACAGTATTATACCCAATTACAATCTCTGCAATAAGAAACATAATTTCTTTCTTTTTTATTAAAAAAAAGGCACATCACTTATACGCTACGTCTAATTTTTTGATAACCTCTTCTGCTGTAGCCAACCCTTCCTAACTCTGAGTAGCATGAACATTTCAAAAGGAAGATAAGGAGATTGTAGCAAGATTTTTTCTGTCAAAAAGCAATTATTAATGCTGGCTTTTGTTCATGAGATAACATCAGTTTTCCTAGAAGTAGCTGCTATTCTTCAAGATATGTCTACACTCACATGCAATTTATGTATGACAAGCATGGAAGACCTTTCTGGTTTTGTTTTCTTATTGCTGATGGAATTGATAGGAAAAATGCTTCAAGTCACCCTATTTTCATACAGTTTATCCTTTAATGAATAGGCAGAATTTATGTTTTCTTCATAGGTCCTTCCAATCGAAGGATGCATACTCCCTCAGCAAAGGTGATGTCAAGCAATGTCTCACAAAGTTCATTTGAAGAATGGTCCTTGAAGCCCTGAGCTAAACTGAAGCTGGAGCCCTGCATTGGTCTGTGAAGCCTCACACAAAGAGTAACACTTAGCAAACCTGCTAGGGAAAGCTCAAGAGGATCATGTTTCAGATGTTTACTACAAAGTTCTCTGTAACATTTGAACATAAATCAGCCCTTATTGCTTCAGTGCTCAGGTCCTTATAAGGGACAGATCTGTATTTGTGACTAACAGCACACCTTTGCACAATACAATGTTAAGTTCTCTGCGATGAGAGTCCAGTCCCTTTGAATTTTTCATTTTGGACCTGAAAAGTTGGTGGGAAGCGTGTTGTCACATTTGTCAGCTGAATGGAAGTGTAAAAGCTTATTCATCTTGACAGCGGTGCAGAGATGCAGGGACAGAAAGGCATCTGGAGCCCACAGGAGCTTTCTCCTTTGTGCTGTCACTTGCAAGCTCCTAGGCAGCTCAAAAGAAGGATTTAGAGTAGAAACCACCTGCGCCTGAGAGGCAGGAAAGTACAGAGGCTTTGCTTAGTTTCTCTTACCAGTTGCCAGCAGCATCTGGTTATTTTTATTTAAAGGCAAAGAATAAAGTTGTTACAGAGGACTAACACACCTGCTCCAGCTTCAGATCAGACTGGAGGAAGATGGGGCCAGTTAAGGAAATAAAATAACTAAAGATACATGTACACATCCAACCTTCAAAAGCAAACCTTGTGCTGACATCTGAACATGCACAGGGTGTTTTAGGAGATGCATGACTCTGAAAAGTGGGCTAATCCATGGATCTTAAGACCATAAGAAGAAATAACCCTTAAGGGGTTAACAGAGCATACCATTACCATCTTTTGCTTTCTCTCCTGATCTGCCAGTAAGAATCCTGTGACTAAAAAAACCCCTTTTGTCATGACGCTCAGTCAAGAGATCACAGACCCTAAATTCAAGGTCAAAAGAGAGAACATTGGGATAGTCTGATATGGGAGTTCTTCTTTTTTCCTTTTCTTTTGAGGCCCTTGAAGCAACTGGAACGGATTCGGCTCCAATTGTGTGGTATTTTCTTAGCCTGGCAAATCCACAGAGGAGTGCATGGATTTGGTAAACAAAGACTCTTGAACACAACACTATCAATCTTTTTGGATCTGCATTTAAAGAACAAGAAGGCATCTTTCACTATGATGTGGCCTGCCCCAGACAGTAAATGCAGAGTTACACCTTGCAGAAATATAGAATATTATTACATAGATCGTATAGATTTTGAAGCCAGTATAGTCTTAGTGTTTCAGAGTCAAAGCTGAAAGAAGTTGCAGTCAAGGTTAGAGAACAAACTGGAATGCCTAAGGAGCAACCTTGAGCCAGAGACCTGAAAAGGAATGAACACTACAGGTATTCAAAGATGTTAGAATAACACTTTTAAATAGATAATTTAAAAGTGAATGCTAAATTAGAGCAATCTGTAGCTCTTATGCAGTTAACACACAGAAAATAAGCTATGACTCAGATGTTCTTATCACTTTTATTACTATATGAATTGCATATGAGTGGGGAAGCTCAAAGAATGTCCCCATCCCAGATACTGCTGGAACAACAAAAAAAGGAAAAATTCCACCTGAAGTACTTGCATATAAATTCCCAGTAGTGGGAGTATGTACATACACACAGTTGTTCAGAGGAGAATAATAAAAGATTTAACAACTCAGAGGGATACATTGTCATTTCAGAAAACAGTCAACTCTGAACAATGACATTAAAAAAAGCTTTTAAAAAACCTCAACACATCCTTACATAGACCCTCCAGTCACTTGCCAAGATGGACTCTGCAGTTTGCCTACCACTTGTAACAAATGTTGGTGGTTTTTTTTACCTGTTCTAACTGCATTTCGAGCCTGGTTGACTGTCATTTGTCCTGTCACGTGCATAAGGACCTTGGTTTGCGGACTGGTTTGGATATGTGCTGCAGAAACCACTGCTGTGGGTACTGTGCTGGAGTTCACTGCCACACCATTCCCCTGGAGCTTCTGGGATGTTCCACTAGCAGTGGAAGGGCTGACCATAGTTACCACTCGTCCTGTTTGGCCAGAAGTAGACATGGGAACTTTTGTTTGTGATGCACTTGTCACCGTCCTGCCAAAATTAAAAGTAAAATACAACTGAAAAAAATTCGCTGGTTACTAAAGCCCACGGGTCTTCTATTATGCAATTTTAGCATTTAATACAAGAACAAAATAATTTTGGATTTGAAGCTAGCTAAACTATTTAGCCACTTGTATAATACTGTACCTTGTAACTGGAGCCACGTAATTTCCAGGAAAAACACCAATCTTGCTTGTATGCATGGAAGTTCCCTTGAACCAGCCATCTTGGCAGCGTTCAAACACCAGGAACATTTCTCCTTTCCGCAGTTCCAGTTCATCTTCTTTTCGAGGAGTGTAGGGGTAGATAGCAATATACCTAAAAGACAGGAAAAGTGATGCAAGTGATAAAACTAAAACAGTTGAAAACATGACTTGTGTTGTCTGGCAGAGAGTTCAGTCAGAGATGAGAAGGCACGGCAGAAATGGCTGTGAAAATCCGTCACACCGTTACAATATTAAAACAGAAGTTATGGTAATATTAAGGGGAAACAATGTCAATTAGAAATATCCTCTGAACTGCACTTTAATGGAATGCAAAACACTTGTTACAGGACTGTCCATTTTCTTAATGAAGTCAGTGATCTTAATTAAGTAGGTGTTTATCAACCTCACATCCCAGCATATCCCACTTTTCTCTCCCTACACCTGCTTCTCGTATCTCTCACACTTTGTGACACATCAACTTCTTTTTTATTTGGAGAGTTGGGGAGAATGGAGAAGTTCTGTTATCTGGGAGTGAAAGATCAGTATCAGAACTACTTTTCAAACTGCAAAACTGGAAGCTCCTGTGCAAACGTCGGTGCAAAAGAAAAAAGATGTGTTACTACAAATTGAAGTCTATTGGTAAGGTGGTCAGCAGGTAACTTGCTTGTAAAGTTTATTTCCTTTTATGTTTTCTAAGCAACACTAAAGCATAATAGAGTGCATTTTAAATCATATTGAGAGTCCAGAAACATTTGCATTTTTTCTTTAAAAAAAAAAAAATTCTTAGGAAACAAAGTTTAAAAAAAAGCTGAAGCTCCTGCAGTTGCATCTTGGAATGTTCCTAGGGAAGTTTTCAAGTAGGATTGCACAGTTCTCTATTATTAGAAAGTGATACTGTTTTAACCACCGCAGTGTTCTTTTTTCTGCCACATCTGAACCTAAGAAAAATGTCTGAACTATATATATAATTATTGACCCTGGCCTATGGAAAATAGCATTCTAATAAATCCCATTTTCTCTAAAATGTACTTTTCACAAGAGGCAGCCAATTAAGTAGATGGGTAGACTATCCCCTTTTTTGAAAAAGGATCCACAGTTGCTTGCAATGCTAGTCTTTCCCACTCCCCTTGTAACCCCAAGGGCAAAAAAGTGGCTTTAGAAAACATTCTTTCATCAAAATTGTCTCTTGTGCACAGTAACAATAGCATTAACTGCATGCTTCTCCTTTTTGCACTAGATTTTTATTCCTTGCTGTCCACCCAAGAAACTTCGCAATATCTACGAAAATCCTTTAAAGGCAATATAGGTACTCAAAGCCAGCAAAAAATATGCTTTAAGCCAACATATGGTACACTGGCAGCAGAAGGCTTCACTGGTACGTGATTTAGCAGGGATCTACAAAGCCACACACTGAAGCTCTATGGGAAAGCAATTGATGTGCTTTAATTGACGTTCATTAACTTCTCTTTTAGCTAATTTATTCCAAATTTCATTAGTATCCTCATCTAGAGCAACCCTTTGAAGATGAGATGGGAGGATGAGAGTAAATGAGATGGGAACTTGATTGACTGTGCTAGGTGCAATAATCCATAAGAACCAGTGTTAAAGTGCCTGACACCAGGAAACAGCCCAAATCCAGATGCACTTCCTATACAAGAAGGGTGCTCTTTTGGAGTGGGAGGGAACCTGGTGGGAAGATAACAAGAGCAGAACAAAAGCAGTCCTTATTCAAACATGTCCCATTAGATGCTTCAGCATCTCCTGAATTTTATATTTTATCATTCTTATTCCTCATGCTGCACAAAAAGAAGTTTTCAAGAAGAAAGATGTTGTTAGCAACACATGTTAATATACAAAATATTTTCGCCCGAAAGGATGACGCACATTTGCTTGTATTGCAAGTGTGAAGACATAATGCTAACTAGCAGCTTTCTGCCTTCGTTCCAAATTGCCACCCACTAATTAAGTGCACTGTAGAATCTTCAGTCAAATCTCAATTGCGACTGACACAAGTAGTCTGACAGTAACACGTTTAACAGTCTAAATGAAACACAGCACTTTCTGTGTTTTGGCATAAGTTATTCCATATGAGAATAGCCTTTTCATACCATACACAATGGAAAACATTGGAAAAATTCACTCCAGCGAAATGACACTTTTGAGTTATACAGTACTCAGTGCTAATCCAAGGCTTCATTCATCTTCTGCATGATCAATACTTTATATTTTTGAAGTGAGTCCTTTCTATACACAGCAACAGCTGATTATATTTTTCTAAGACATAAACAATGCTCAGCATGGAGGCTATTTGGGGATATCACCTTCCTGCATGCTCTTGTTCTGAGTGGCATGCTTGGCTTTCTGGCAATTCCAGCAGAACAGAGGCAGCAGCCGTGCTATACGTACAGGTGAAGTTAGTGATCTCATTCCATTTTTCTGACTGGAGAAAAGTTTCAATTTTACTTACACGCTTGGACGAGTTTGTGGTCGCAAATGTGCCACTTGGTCAGTTGATCCTGATGCAGACCTTTGTACGACACTCGTAGACTGAGGTCCAGAAGCGGCCGACGCGATGATTGCAGCAGACAAGAGAGGTGGTGGTGGTGGAAGTGGGGGATTCATATTCTGATTTTATAAGAACAAAAAAAATAGCAACAGATGATCAATATTGTTTGACGAGTTGAATCAGCTGAAAAAAAAAAAAGCATGATATTCTAAGGAAGTGAAAAAAAAAGCAACTGAGTCCAGTATTGCTTTACCTACTCCTAAAATATAACTGGAGTTAGCTTCGTCTCTATTTCTCTTTTTTCCAGTTTAAAATCTTGAAGTTTTGGCAGCTAATTAAGCAAATGACAAGCAATTCTCAGCACAGGAAAAATGGAAAGCACTGTTTCTAGTTATAACATGTTTAGGATAGGGCTCGACAAAAATTCAGAAGCCTTCCAGGAGGTGGATTTTGCATCCCGCTGCTGACTGTACTTCATAACACGATTGTTTTTGTAACCTGAAGCTGAAACATAATATACAATTCAGCTGCAGTGCACCCAAAAGCACCCCTTCTGGGGGAAATTTTCTTTTGATGTATAGGTTACAAAAGCAAGCACAATATGAGACCATAGTCACTGAGCCATTGTTCCGTCTTTCTCCTATTCTTCTGGTTTAAAGAGTTAGCTTTTGAAATTCAGTATTATCAAGATTGGTAATCTTTAACAAATACCCCAGTAAAAAGGCACCACAGATCGTAATGGGGGTCCTGCCTACAGACTTCTGTGCCTTTTGAGAATCAATGGAGCAATTGTTACCTTCTGCTCTGTAAAGCCTCAGACAATTCTTTAGGACCTTGTGTACTGACACTCCTGGGAAAAGGCGCTCACAAAAGGAGAGCTTTTCCTTCCCCCCTTCCAAAAATAACTATTTGTGTTACAACACACACAAAAAGTAATAAAAAACCTCCAACCTTTGAAAATGTAAAACTGAATTAATTTCAAACATAATCTTCCTAAAACCCACAGAACTAGAATACTAATTAACAAAATATCCTGGCACTTCCAATACATCAGCATATAAATGCACAGCGTTACATTATCAGTTTGGAAAATATGTAATTGAAAGTCATTTTAATTCCCCTCAAACACTTCACTTCTAAAGGGTTTTGTCTTTTTTTTTTCCCGTTTTTCTAAACAGAAACCTATATCGAAACAAACTGAGTTTTAGTTCTACACTGTGCGATTATTACTGCACTGCATTTGGTGAAAATGTTAATAAAAAGACAGCTCTTTAAACCAGTTTTACACTGCCAAGGCACAGTAAAGAACTGCTTAATTAAAGACATTCAAACCTAGAGAAAACTTATTAACTCTTACAGTGTTTCAGTCAAAATTGTTATGCTTACCTATGGTATAAATTGCATGTTATATCGTGAAATATTCCTATTTTATTTAGAGCTTTTTTTCTGGTCATACACTAACAAATTCTTAAGACCAAATAGGCCTTCTGTATCCAACACTAAACAGACATGACCTGCTCGAGAAACATCACCGAGAGCTTTGACACTAATAGTTATTTACAAAAATGGCAATTGCATTTGCTTCACATTCTAGATTCCTACCTACCCAACAATTTTTTTTTCAGTGTGAATTATCTAGATAATTCACACTGAAATACCAACATTTCTCTTTCAGCTATTTTGCAGCTGAAGTTATTTCTCCCTCCCAGTCAGACATTCAACAAATGTCTTAGCTGAATCCAAGCTGAATGTGAGCACCTAACTTTCATGCAACCTGTCAATAGAATATAAATTAATATTTATTTTTAGGCATCTATATTTCTTTATATATGGTAGAATTTTTAAATACACATTAGGAGATGATTAGTTGGAATTCTTCAAAATTAAAGCTATTCATGCACAGTTTCAAGGTTGTCACAGTTCCATACTTCCAGCATCTCTAAAGATGCTGAACATTGCGTTTTATTCATTTGAACGCATAATATACACTGAAGCTTTAGCTGCAATAAAGGCACCTTCACAGCTCTATTTTACTCTGCTTTATTCAGGTTCTGCTCCCCTCCTTGTGTCTATCAGTATGGAAATGAGACCAGCAGTGGGCCACAACCCAATTAAACTCCCAAAGACTTGGCAAGTACCAAGAAATCTAAATAAATTACTTGATAGACTTTAGAGGACTAACACTCCACAGCTTGCACTGTTACAACTTGGTAAAATAGATCCAAATGATCTAGCCAAGTATTCAAGAAGCTTTCTGGCATGTAACCATTTTTCTAGCTGTTGAGAAACACACCTACCTCCAGGGCACATGCTAGATCTGATGGCTCCCATAGTCAACACTCCATGAAAGAACAGACACAAACCACACGGGATTCAATAAAATATTCTCAGCAATAATTAAGAGTATTTTAGGTAGTTGAGGGGGAAAAACTGAATGTTTCTGCAACTACTTTTCAGGCACCAGATGTACTTTCAAGCATATAAAACAGCAAATAAGTGATAAATTCTTTTTTTTAACTGGAAAATGAAAAATTACATAATTTGATACTTAGTGTATGTTACAACTTCAAAAAGTATCTCTACTCAGGCTCTAGAAACACATGCATATTACTAAATTTAAATATAATTAGGCTGCATTTCCATATCAGTTAATTGAAGACCAGTAATCAGCTCACTCAAAGAATAATAAAAGACACAGCAGTGGAAAAGAACATTCATTAACAGTCTTCACTCCCACAATGTCTAGGAAAAAATATATGGCTTGCAAAATTCCCTGAGGGCTAACAAATTAAGGCTTATGTTTAACAAAATTCCTAAACTATATGTTATCAAAAACAGGTCTCTCATACAAAACCTCATTGTTTCTTCCAGCTGCTTCCTCTTCACAACAAAAGTTGATTTGAATTTTGGTTGATTAAAATTAGGACAGTTCTTATTAAAACCTCCTGACTTACACTATTGAACTTACACTGGAACTACATAAAAGAGCTACATGTCATCAGTATATATATATAAAAACCTCACAGCTTGTGCCTCATTAATAATAATTCAAACTACCTTATATACTTCTACATAAAAGGCAATTTCTCTTTTTGTGCATGTACGAGAGAACAAGACCAGAAAAATCAGGGGGTTTTCAATTTTTGAAACCTTCCAAATACCACCCAAATATAGACCACCTATTCCTGCTAGTTAAGTGCATACACCAAGCCACCTTTTCAAAGTCAACATTTCCAATCTGCAGAAGTAGCAGTACAGACATCTAGCTCGACTGCAGTCCAAAACACTTTTCACTTCTCAAGAGACTGTAAAGGCAGAATGAAAGGAAGATAAGTTATCTCCTGTTGCTACATTGTTCTTCTGCTGCTGCTTTTGAATGTAACTCCAACTTTGCTGTGGTATATTTTGTTTGTTTTCCCATATCATGGTTCAAATCACATACTTTGAGATTTTTTTTTCAGTAAAATCTAAGGCAACTAGTTCTCCTCTGTTAGATAACTGCCTCATAAATTACATCCAAGAATTTCCTTCCAAGTGAATGAGCCTTACATAATTGTATGTGCATATTTTCACCCAACAACTACTGAACTTGACATCTGTTATTTATATTTTGCAAAGAACTTTAAATATACTAAACACCTACAAGGTTCAAAAATGCCAGTGGCCAAGATGAGCAGACCAATTAATGCCCCCATTAAGGGTAAAGCTGTGGTTGGAAGTCCCAAAGAACAGTCTAAGAGATAATATCACAGCCAAAAGCTGTGAGAAGTCCATCTCAGTTCATAGCTTCTTCAATTTCAAAGAATCAAACCTCAAAACACAAGCCAAGAATTAATACTGTTGTCTAAAGAACTGCTGCTGTAAAATAAAACTTTTAAACAAACTATCACAAGTTTTCTGAATGAAAATTAGAATTTGCTTAAATGATACAAGCAGTAGAGACCATATATGGTCACTTGACAAGAGCACTCTCATCCCTAAAGCTTCTTTGTGTCAATTTTGGCTGGACATTTGTAAATTATTTACTTCATACAATATTGGGTACCAAACAGCATCTACAAAACATTATTATGAACAAAATAAAATTAATACAATTGGCATTTTTGAACCACCAGAGTAACATAAAAAAACTAAAATGCAATCCTATACATGCACACAGATAAAACAGTCACAGACTCCCTTGGGCTAGGAATTAATCCAAACTGTCTTAGAGAAACTTGTTAGACAACATGACAGCTCAAAATATCTCCTGCTGACAATAAAAATGCCATCTTTCTTACAGGAGATAAGAGAAGACACTAGCTTTTCCTTGCTTTGAGATTCAGGACAGATAGATGTAGCAAAGATGCATAAATTCAGCATTACTGTAAAGGAATATATTCTTCTCTTCTTCACTGATGGTAATCATGCTCATCCTCTCAGATTTCTTTTCTCTCCCTTAATCTGAGTTTAGCATTATATGAAAGAAGTGTATAAACAGCTTGCTCTCAAAGAACAATTACTTTCAATAGTGTTATAAACACCAAAACGATGGGTAGAAAGGAGACCCAATAAACTACCTTCATGCTAAAGAGAAACTCATCCTGTTCCCATCCAATTTCCTTGTCAGTTGCTTAGTATTCCGAAATTAAGAAAAAAGCTAAAGCGAGAAACTTAGAGAAACACAGGAATTTATACTTACAAAAGCAAAAAAATACAAGAGCAAAAGGACTCAAGCCAACCACTTCTGATGTATTAAACATACAATCACAATTGTTCCGCAGCTTAAAATTAATGCTCAGAATGTCAGGAAGGGTATTTCCAGAAGAGAGACATCTAGAGAAACAAGAACATCACTTTCTCTCTTGACCTGTCAGAACCATTCTGCACATTTCTAAAATGAAAACAAGAGTTTATGAAGCAAGAGGAAAGTGTAAGTAAAAGATATACCCCACAGTATGTGACTTTACAAACTGCATCATCATCTAATATCATCTATCATAAAAGAACACATGGATGACCTGACTCTAGCCTGAGCTGCCAGCTTGCATTTTAGTCATGCTGAAAACAAGTCAAGAAGAAACAGAACATTATGTACAGAAGGTTATTGACTTTTAAAGAGGGTGGCAGAGAATAATTCAGGTTCTCAATGGCAATTATATGCCTAATTGGAAACATAGGCAGGAGCATGGTTATCACAAAGAGAAAGTAGCACCCCAAGATACAGGACAATCATATGGCAGGAGTTTCTCTCCATGCTGCATTTAGCACTGTAATTTAATTCCTGTGGGTACCCGTGGTGAGATCGCCTTTGAACAAGCTTAAGCAACTAAAGCACCCGAGGTGGTTTAATGACTGCACCAGCACCAAACTAAAGCATTTTTCCATGTTGGCATCAAAAAAAGAACTACTGATTCTTAATAACAAACAGAAGTGTTTGTTACTGAGAGGGAAAAAAAAAGCAGCTTCTGACAGAACTTCTGAAATTATGCATTGAATGCTGTTTGCTCAATCCTCTCCAAAACTTGAGCATCTCATAAATCAAATCAATTACTCAATGTTTGCAGCATGCAGCATATGTATGTTAGCTACACTTGCATTCTGCCTAACAGCACAAATTATACTGAAGCTGATTCTGTGTGCTCAGTTCTCACAGGTATTTTCTGAAGGACAGGGCGAAAGAAGTATAAAAGACTACACGGATTACTATGTAAGCAGCTAATTGTTTCTAGTGTAAGATGCACAGCTCACAGGCAAAAAAAGGCCTGCGGGTCCTTCCTGGTGGACACTAACTTGAACAAGAGCCAACAATGTGCACAGGTTGCCCAGAGAGGTTGTGAAGTCTCCCTCCTTGGAGACGTTCAAAAGCTCTTTGGGCACAGTCCTGGGAACTGTCTCTAGGGGGCCTTGCTTGAGCAGGGGGGGTTAGACCAGATGACCTCAGGAGGCCCTTCTAACCTCATCTGCTCTCTGACATTAAAATATGAATCTAAATATAAGGAGATTATTAACTGTTTCCAGATTAGCATACATTTAACAGTAGGATTACACAGATAATCCACAGATTGATGGAGTCAACAATTTCACCACAATAAGGCAAAGCATTGCCACAGCTCAATCTGCCTTACTCAGTAAGGCAGGGCAAAAGCACACGGTCCCTGTAACTGTCAATAATAAGGTCATCTGTCTGAAGAGCAAAGAATGTGAAATACATTTACTTGGATGAGAGCAGTTACTACATCACAAAAGATGATGAAAATTTGTGGCATCAGTGTGGATATTTAGCTGAACATAAACTTTGTGCTACATTCAGGCAAATTTTCACGATACAAGAATCAGACTAAAAAGGTAAAAGGGCCATACTACCAATAGCTTCTTCACTGAAAAACGACTGTGCAGTATTGTATCCACTTCTGGCATGTGTCACCATGTAAGTACCATGCCAAAAGAAAGTACTGGAGATAATTCGGAAAACAACAGCATCATAATTTAAAGGACTGAAAAATGTAACTTAAGAGTTCCAAAGAAAGCTGACAAAATGCAACCAAGCCACACCTAAGCATTTTCATAAACAACAGAATGTTGATACCAGAGTTCTGCCTTCGATTTTGCAGACAAATGTGTAAAATGATGCAAGTGCCAAAAGTTGAAAACAGAACAAGACTCATTTAGCAGCAAGGCTATTCATCATATTTTACTTGGTTTAAAGACTGCAAGGGGAGACACTTAAAAAATATCAGGTCTCGAGGTTTTTTGTTTGGGTTGTTTGGTTAGTTTTTTAAAGTGAAGATCTATTATTTGACTGTGCCCCACCCCTTAAAAATTAAGGACATAATTTTAGACATGAAAGAAGAACTTAATTTCAAGAATTCCTATGATTTAAATAAAGTCTGACTAAGTTCCCTTAAAGATCTCTGAAAGCTGGTATCCACAATCTTTATTGCAGCTAAGGTAAGGCTCTGATGAGTACAGTGTGATATACAACATTCCACAGTTCTTCTAACATAAGCATAGGAAACCAAAGAATTCCAGTAGGTTTTGGAAAGAAATCCTGCACTTTTTGAAGAAAATGTCATTTTATTTTTTAAGGGAAACAGCATTGCAATGTATTTCTTCCTTTAAAAGGTGGCCATTTGCTAACCTAACTTAAACATGCTAGACACGTTCTTCATCTGCCACAGGTGTACACGCAACTGAAATCACCTACTTTAATGAGGAGACAGCAGACCATTGAAGCTAATTTCAGATAATCTTGAAACTCTTGAGTTAAGTAAGACAGAAATACCTGGCAGCTGTGGTCCCAAGTTGATGTTTTTTGTAAGAACCTGCTTGCTTCCCCAAACTTTCCCCCTAGCATAATCTCTTTTTCTACTCATGCTTAAAAGAAAGACTGTTCTGGAAGGAAGTGTGCTTCTCATGTTTACTACAGAGAAATTACAGAGAAAAGCTGGAGAAATGGATATGTACGACAAGATGCAAACATTATTGTAGCAATAGGGTTTTTGCTATAGTTAAATTCATACCCTTGTCTATCACATAGACACAATTTCCATAAAACCATCATTTCAAATCAGTGTATCAGAACTTGAGAAAAAAAAAAATACTGTACAAGACCAAAGAAAAATAGGAAGGCTGAGTTTTCTTAAGCAGTACTTACACCAAGAGCAGCTTGGTAGGTAACTTCAGAGGGAAAGGTGAAGGAAGGCCCTGTTGTGACTGGGCTGCTGGGGGGTGGAGTCACAATCAGCCCCGTAGTGCCAATATGAACCTGGGAGAGAGAAAAAACCCAGCGGGGTCAGTTCTGCGTAGTTTAGTAAGAGCAGGTTTTGACACAGCTGTAAGCTTCATGGTCAAAATCACCAGTATTCTACTACTTGTAACCTTGTAACTGATTTTTAGTTAGGTACTCACACGAACAGTGATCACACTGCTCACTTTTTTTTCCACACTAACATTTCTCAGTCTTTGGAGATACATTGAATCAGCTACATGAAACACACTTTTAACCAATGCCACTTTTCTTTATTTTCCGTGAAAGGCTGTCAGATCCCAAAGACATGTAAATAAAGCATATTTACTAGCTCATGTAAAACACCACCAATACCTCTTGAGCTCCATTGATATTTCTTTTCCCGAAGTGTAATTACTATGTGAAACAGCCAATTTTTCACGAACTACTGAACAAATGAATAGTCAGATAAATATTTCTACTTACCACAACCAGATTAATATGCTACATTTCCGGAATTCATGAAATCTTCAAGTTGAATATTTTAATTTTATAACATGCACTTTACTTATACTCATTATTATATTCAATTTAGAAAAAAGAAATCAAGAAATTAAATCAGTCCAGTTTTTAGTTTCCACAGTTTAATAAAAATCTTTGTGGCACTTTAGAAAATAACAACTGCGAAAAAAACTAGCCTACAAGACCAAAACTATTTGCTATCGTTATATAAGAAGTGTTAGAAAATATTTACCTTAAATGTTCTCATGTTGGAAGATAAGTTTTTTGATAGTGTATCTTTAATATTAATTAGACATAATTAATAATTTGAAATAAGTAATCTGACAAGCCTTTACAGTTATAGCTGATTTCAAGTGAATTACCTGAGAAGGGGCACTACAGGACAGTCCTGTCAGCTCACTTATGCGGGCTGCTGCCGTTGGGTTGCTGGAGCTGATGAGGACAGGAGGACTGATTTCCATGGAGTGGCGGTTCTGAGAAGACTGTGAAGCCTTGTTGGACATGGTGAGGGAGGTAAAAGAGTGTCGTTTTTTGGTGTTTTTCTTAGTATCGGTGTGCTTTTGGGTTGAATTGTGGGCTGCCCCAGAGGTACCTTCTCCAGAGTCAACAGCAGAACCCGAGGGCTTGTCCAATTCTATCAACTGTTTGGCTGCTGTGTTAAACTACAAAAACCAGTAATATGTTAGTATTTTTTCATTCATACAAGTCACCTGAACGTAACAAAATATCTCTTTTCCTTTTTATTCATAATATAATTTAAACCACGCAACTTAAAACTGTGGCATACGCTACAAATTAGTCAGTAGAGAGTGACAAATTATTCAGTACGAACTCAACACACACACTTTTGGGCTGGCCTGGACTACCCATCAGAGGTAAAATTTCAATCAACAAAGGACATAATGCCATAGTCCAGACACGGATTAATTCAGCAATAACCACTGCCTGTGCCATCTAGAAGTCAGACTGAAACACAGTGATCTCTTTGACCTCATAACAGAAAAATCTGTGGAACAAAACTTCTTGGAGGTTTATTTCAATTTTCAGCCTTTTTTTGTTTTGATTATATGATATAATCCCACACCTCTGCATGTGGGCTCTTGAAGATATTCCTCCTAGTATCCCTTGGTACTTGTGCACATCTTCACTGCCAGCAGTGAAAACACAGGCTTCCTAAATGCAGGTTTAAGAACACAGTAGGACAGACTAAATATCCAGCTACATCAGTATACTGCCTGGTAATAAGCACCTACCCAGGCATAAGATGGCATAAGGAGAAAAGAAACATATCCGGGCAATTTTGTGGAAATACCTTCTCAGCTTCTGAATTTTCTAATGTAGAGGCACCATCTCTGTGCCAATTTTTCTCTGTTTTTAAGCTTAGCTAAAGAATTTTTGTTCACAATGAGATTTTCTATCTGCTAATTTGTAACAACAATACTACATTAAATGCAAACAAATCCTTCCTTTCCATTGAAGAAATGAGGAATCCCACACATTTTCTTCTTACAATGAAATGTAAGCTATGCAATGGGGAGGAGGAGAAGAAAGCAGCAAACAACCCCTCTACATTTTTCAAAAACCCTTTATTTTCAGAAAATCTTAGAGCTACTAGAAATAATAATGTCAGAACTCTCATTTAATCATGAACTGAAGTAACACCACCACCAGTTTTCTGAACATGTACCACTAAATATGAATGCTGTTACTTAGAAAGTGTAGCTGATTATGAAGAAAGGAAAAATCTTTCCTGAAGAACATCAGGATGAAAGAATGAAATTAGTCACTGTGGAACTACTATTTCTATTCTTCAGCATATTATTTCTTCTGTTTATTTTACCATTTTCCCACAAGTCTTGAGATGCCTACTGTGCTCATGAAGAGCTTTAAAGTAGTATTTTACCCCATCAAAATTTTACTAGACAAACAACAAATCATTAATCATGATAGCATCAACACTGATTTAAATGCAGCTCCCACAAATGACCGGCTTATACTCTCAACACAAGTAAATACCTATAGATATAGATATGGATATATAAGGTAGTGTAAAAGAACCAAATTGTGGTTTTTTTTTTTTAATATAGAAGAGGTTTTCAAGTGATATTTGCAAGGTGTCATCTGGAAGGAAATTTCATGCATATAAAGAAAAAAAGACAAAGTTCAAAACCAGGACTACTGGAACAATGAGGAGTTGACATTAAAACCTTCCAGGGAAGAGGAAGAACTACATGGAACATACTGCAGTGGAGGAAGGGCATAATGGAGGATTTGAAACAGGATATGAAATTGATAATAGAGAATTTTTTCCTAAATGTTCTTATTTTTGGTCCTTCAGAATGCAACTGAAGAGAACTGGAATCACAGAATCATGGAATCGTTTGGGTTGGAAGGGACCTTCAAGATCATCTAGTTCCAACCTCTCTGGCATGGGCAGGAACACCTTCCACTGGACCAGATTGCTCAGGCCCCCATCCAACCTGGCCTTGAACACTTCCAGAGATGGGGCATCTACAACTTCTCTGGGCACCCTGTTTCAGTGCCTCACCACCCTCACAGTAAAGAATTTCTTCCTAATATCTAATCGTAACCTACCTTCTTTCAGTTTGAGTCCATTCCCCCTTATCCTGGCACTACATAGTCTTGTAAAAAGTCCCTCTCCATCTTTCTTGTAAGAAGGAAGGATAGGAGAAGACAATGTCACAGCAGTAAACAATCCTACAAAAAAGGTGGATGCTAGATTTTCCTTCTTGCTAGTACTCAAGATGGATCATATGGATCAAAATAATGTTGTACTATTTGTGTATAACAGAAGATATAAACAGACCACTTTCTCTAACGAAGCCCATTACTTAGATGATTATTGAATTTTAAATTTAGAGCAAACATACTTTAAACAGACCGGTGAAAACATTATTGCATTACAAAACACTGATATGAGGCTGAAGGATATGAAACAAGTACAAAATAAGACCAAAAAAAGCCTACTCTGCTGTTCAGCTTGTCAGGGTCTTATTTGTCATCATGGAAGAACATGCAGGCTTTTCAAAGTCTAATAATTTTATCCATTTTGCACCTTTTTTTTTTTTTTTTTTTCAACTCAGATTGAAATTCTTCATGTCCTTCCTGAGAATCTGGGTATTCCATACTGTCTGATACAATGGCTGCAACCATTTCTATTCTTATGTAATCGACTTCCTTATTTGCAAAGAACTACCTAATCGGAGAAGTTAAGGGATCACCCAGGAATGAAAAGCAGAACCAAAAGCCACTTTGCTAACAGCACCCCAAGGTACCTGTTACACCTAATTGTATTTGTTATACAGAAGCTATCAGTGCCTGCAGAATCTGATTACACTATACAGTGAACAACCTATTAGGGAAAAGTTAAGGCTTGCCCATGGGATCAAATCAAGACTGATTCAAATATAAGCAGCATACTGCACTTTCTTACGCAGAGAGGCAAGCAAAGGACAGTTGCAGGAATCTGAAGACGGAAGTGAACTGATTACTGGCCTCCTCTTTGAAGTAACCTGAGGACAGCAACAGCTGCAGGATATTTGGCAGAGCGCAGTTTACTTCTCTTCCTTGAGAAGAGAAATTAAGAACTTGCAGCATTCTCCAATGAAATGGCTAGCAGACATCCAAGGTCATCAAGGGAATGCATCCAAGCCATGCTATGAAGTGTTTCAATCTAGCCTTCCTTTCTGCAACAAATACCTATGTATCTAGGCCTGCATTTCCTACATCAGTTGTTTTCCTTAAGAGACATATTTTCATTAAAGCTTCTTTACTTCAACCTTTACATTCACTTTTTTTTTTCCCCATTCAGCAAAATCTTTGCTGTAATAGGAAGCCTGAAATCCAATTCCCTTTCCCACCAAACCCAGGAAACAGAAGAACTTTCCAAACAGGGCAGGACGGAGGCGGCTGGCTGAGCCGTGTCTCGGTGCTGCGGCAGGGCTGAGCTCAGCACACAGCTTTCCTCTGCCTGCAGCCATCTGCAGGAATTACCACTACTGCAAGGTCTCTCAGAGTTGTGCTGTGCTATACTTATTGTACAAATTAATTCAGGTGCTCTTCACTCACACAAAGGTAAACAAAAGCTGACATTATTTTCTACTGACAATTTGACTGAAAAGGGATTCCTTTTCCCTGATTTTTATTCTATTCTGGGCATTTATATTTGTTAATGAAGTGTTAAATTAGATCAAAACATCCAATTTGAGGTCTAAGAAATGTATATTGTACCCAGAACTGCAATCTATGCCGAAAAATTCTAATAATATATGTTTAGTTATGAATAATCTTCCTTTTTGGAACAGAGATAACTATAAGTGTTAGGAACTTAATCATACATTTTCTAAACTCACTGCATTTTATTTCATTACTACAAAAGAACTTGGCTGATCTGGTTTTAATGCAAGTACCTTGAAATTCCAACAGTCAAAAGTCTAGCAATTTGGATTTATTAATCGGGTCTTACTCTAGTAAAACTAGAGGGTTAGTTTGGGTTTAGCTCTTCTTACAAAGTAGAATTCAATGTTTTTTCAATGTTTGCATTATTTATTTTTCGTTTGCAGACAGAAGTAATTTTTTCACAATGTTATATGTCTACAGATAAAAAATGTTGTGAGTCAGTTAACAAACTACAGTTTTAATAGAATCACTATTAAAATTTCTCTCAAAATGTGTTCAGTCTTACTTTTATTATTACCACAAATTTAATAAGTGAAAGTTAGAAAAGATCAGAGTAGCAAACATTGAATCATAAAAGGGGAAAAATTGTCCTCAAATACAATCAGAGATTTTTATGGACTTCAATATTATCTAAAATTTTATCCTCATTGTACAGGAAATAGCACAATTATTACACCTATACTATAAAATAAACATCTCAGACTACATTCATTTTTATAGTTAATGACTTCAGAACATCTCTAGTAAATGGAGTTACTAATTCACATTTTTAAACAAAAGGATGTGGACTAACATAGACAAGGTAGAAGGTATGTCTGTCATTATAACAAAAATAGGCAATTATTACAGAATTGGGAAATGCAATGTAAACTACCATATAAAAATCTTTCAAAAACGTTAATTACTTCTCATCTTCATTGCCTTTCATAAAATAGGTAAGAATGGTTTGCTATACTTGTTTCTATCAATTGTCTGTATATTTTCCAGAACAACAGTTATACACTCTCAGAAACCAGACATGTCAAAATTCAAACCCATCATTTACTGCACATCTCTCTGCTTTTCACCACAGCATGCATTTCAGTTTAGCATATACTGAAAAAATCCACCTATCTCTTTGGGTATAATTCATCATTCTAGACTTTCCAATCCACTTCAGTGGGGATTTGAGAATGTGTACTTACTTAAGTGTTGGTGCCTGTTCTAAAAGGGTTAACTGAAAATACATTTTCTCAGTTGATGGAATCAGTCTGAAAACATTAACAAAAATAGATTTTGTGACTTTCGTTTTTACATAATATTTTTCAAGGCCATATCTCCTTTTTGCAACTCTTGTAGAGATAGGAATGTAGTTGTTAGCTAAATAGTTAGCTCAAGTGGCAGCCCTAGGAAAGGGCTTTTTCTAACAAGGCTAAGTTAAGTAATTTAGTTTGAAAAAAACACTACAAAAAGCTTTACTGGCTGAACTGAAGGGGCAGTTAATTGCAAGAAGCTAGGAAAGAATACCCAAGGGCAAGAAATTGTTAAATTGGCCTTTAAAAACTTCTTAAACTGAAGCCAAAATTGCACTAAGCAAGTTGAAACTTTTTTGGTCTTCTTGTTTTTACAGTCATGTGAAATTTTCTATCCCCAGGTATACAGATCCTTACATCAAGCTATAAAAATAAATATATACATTTTCCCTTTAAAAAATAATAAATTCTATGTTGGTTGAAAGAAGTAATTTTTTTTAAGTTCCCATCTCATCATAGGATTCAGAAATTGAATTAATAAAACCTGACTGGATTCTTAGTATGGGTACACATTTCTTCTGTGACCTGAAGCACGTATTTCTCATCTCAGAGGTAATGTGAAAATACTTTTTCCTTGCCTCATTTATTTAAATAAAATACTGTCAGTGCAGGGAAGTGTATCTTACCCGGTATCCACAGCATACCTATCAGGAAAAGACAAACACTATTCCAAACCTTTGTATCTTTCTGTAATGCAAATTTGAATAATCATTGTTGTGGCTGTACACACTGTTCCTAATCACTGGTGTCTTTCTATATAAAAGATACAGCTTTCAACTCTTAAAACTGAAAAGGTTGGGGAAATTTTCTCAACTGCTACCTCTTACTGTAAATTGTAACACATATGAGAAATGCAGGAAGATACAGAAGGTTTTATATATGGCTCTGTTGATGACAAAGCTGATCCTTTACCTGTTTCACAACAACCTATATTCTTTGACTTCCTAGGTGTGCTAATTTGGTTTTGAGAGGTGGATATTAGGGACAGCGCAAAGCTAACTATTTCTCTGACTTGCTGACTGCTTTCATTTTGTGGCTAAGTGTGGTTTGGATTGACTGCAGGACTCTAATATTAACAAGAAAACATAGTGACTGCCTCCAATTACACTCATTTCAATTCCATTCAATAAAAATAGGTATCAAATAGCTAAGTGAAAATCACTGGTTCAACTGCTGAGGCCATTAACTTTCCCAAAGAGTATTTTAGGTCTAAGATTATTTATATCTCAGGTTATTTTAGAATCATCACCAGTACTGATTATTTTTCCTTTCAGAAAACTAAATACACGAGTGGGCACAGCCTTACTGAGGACCCAGCTTTACTCACCTCAACATACGAAATTGGAAATATTCCTATCTTGTCAGCCAGCATTCCTTCTGCCCAGTTTTCATCCACACGGCGAATTACAGTCAGAACATCATCCTGTGTGAACATGCAGTGATTATGTCTCCCAGCTCTAATTTAACTTCTCATTTAATTTTCCTCCATAACACAGGGGTAATCAGAGAAGGCAGGACATGGACAAGAACCGCAGAGAAGGCACTCTGTAAGAGGAACACGCCACTTTTGGGGTTGAAGTCAGTTCAAGCTGTTCCTTTTCCTATTTTGTCAGAGTTCAACTAACTGCCCACATCTCGGTGATCCGATTTCATTCTTAGTGCCAGGCTTCCTGTCATGTTCAGTCCATGTTACTCATGGGCCCCCCTTTAATTCCTTGGCAATAACCAACAGAACCACAACCATTTTCCTTCTCAACTGACTCATTACCTAACCTTCCCTAGATGTTGTTTTTCTACTCAAGTACTTAAGAACATTGCTAGTGATATAACTTCTTTGACATCTACAGTTCAAGTGTTTCTTTAGAAGATGGAATGTTTTTAATTCACAACACAGGTTATTTCTCATAAATTAAGAACATCGCTACTGCAACTATGAAAAATTGCATTCTCAGAAATAAAACCTCAAAGAAATTATATGTAATTTAGAAAGAGAAGGCAAAACTAATCAATATAGAAGAAATACTTGCAGAATTACTTGTCCTTTTCATATGTGCGCAGCTCCAATAAGAAATGCAGATACTAAACAGTTGTATTATTTCTTATCCAAGTGAATGAAATTATTAAAAGAAAATAGTAATTCTAGTCTCTTTTTACCTTTGCAAATGGTAAACAGTCTTTATCTGCTTCCTTGTCTTTTACTTCAAAATCATAAAGTGCTTTGCACTGAGGCGGAGGTTGAGGTAAAGGTTTAATAATCTGAACAAAATTGGTAGGAAAAAAGCCATGGATGCCATTGACTTCTCCGTGATACCAATTTTCATCCACCTGTCGACGTAAAATGATGATGTCTCCTTTACTGAATTTAAGATCTCCAGGTTCTTTTCCCTCATAGTTATACAATGCTTTGGCACACGGTAACTGAGGTACACCCTAAAGAAGAAGAAAAAAATAATAAATCATTAGAATTGGATGATCATTATTAAATAGAATTTATATTACATTTTTGGAGAGTATGAATAAAACTCCAAAGTATGAAATTGCAAACTAAAGTTATACACATATTTTCTTGCAATGATTCTACTGATTTTACCCACACATGTAGGAAGAGCTTCAGTTCTATGCAGTCTTAAGATCCCTCTAAGTTTCACTATGATTTTTAATACTGCTACAATGTGGCTAGACAGGAGAGGTAGAAAAGCATAATACTTTAACCCTCATGTACTCATTCACGAAGATTAAACATTTAAAAAAAACAAAGCAAGCAAACTGGAAAGCAACCTGACCACTTGAGAGATCTGGCAGAAGAATGCTGCAAGAAAATACAACCCTGGAATAACAAATTTGCTCTAAGACCTTTAAGGCATTTTTTCCTGCCTGACTTTCTTATTATCTTCCTCACCTTATTTACTTCATGGGCAGAGAATAATAAGGATGAGGACATAATGCAGGTGTTTTCCAGCTTGAAAAACAAATCTTGATTTATTAAAAATGAGAAATTTCATCCTGGAGCAACTCTTTTAATTCAATTATTTATTTAAAACCACAGCTAAGAAGAATTACTGGAAAAGATCTGTTGACGGTGTGCATCCTTGGGTTTCCTTCACTTGATTCCTCCATAATATCTGAAAACTATAGATCACTGGTGCTGCTCTTGAATGCATATCAGAAGGATTACAATTTAACACTGCCACCCTCCCTTGCATACATTGCAGGTATTATTTTTTAATTGCTCAGCCTGTACATCCAAATTTTGCAAGAGTGAGCCATAAAACTCTACAACTCTAGTGGTTAGGGTTACTGCCTTCAAAACTCTCTCTTCTCCAAATTTAAATACCTGGAGGGGTGCTCACCCCCTTAATGATGCAAACAGCAGTAACCTGCATTACTAATAGAGTCTTTCCAAAGCAAAGGCAGCCTTTACAATCACACGGAGCACAGTACTTCACATCTTTGATGTCAGCCCATATAGAATAGGCAAATTTTAATGAAATTCAATGTTGCCGATATTATTTGCCACATCTACTCCATGGTATGACTCTCCCCTCACGTCTTCCCCCAGCTCAGATTCTAAATTGGAGTTCCACTTACAGTACCTCAAGAGGTCACACACAATGTAAGGAAATTCTCAGAAGGAATTATCACTTTGAGTCTGTCCATTGGGCAGAAGACAGAGTTTTGATAATGTATTTCACATTTAACAAAATGTTATCTTTCAATATAATCCAATTTGTTCGGACAGCTTTAATTTTTGTCCATGCATATTAATAATGTCTCAAATGGATAAATAATATCTCAAAGATCAACTTATCTAGTAATCATTTTTCTGTACCAAACAGTCAAAGGAAAACCATATGTATATACATAGGGACAGAGGAGTATGATTTACATATGAATACAGGAAAATCGAAGTTCGTTCTATTGCATCCAAGATGAATATGAAAAATATTATATTAGCAGGATCCAAGCAATTGTTCACAATTGGTAATCTCCAGACCGAAGCAAATAATATTTCTCTTCATGATCACACTTAATTGCATCAGTGCACAACGATGACACACTCTTTACAAACCTGGGTATGGAAAAAGACACCAACTAGAGAATTTGTGGGCCTTAACTGAGTGAGGGGAAAATTAATGGCCACAATATAAGAATTTTAAAATTATGTATATATATTTGTATTTTTTAGTTTTATGTGCTCTCTGCAGAGTAAACAGACAGAACGAAGGAAGCAGTCAGTGTAGATGGAGTAAGAACAAGTGCAAAGAGAGAACTGTGGGAGAGAGGAAGCAAAAAGAAACACACCTCTAAACAAGAGAGGAAACACTGCTTGCTTATTCTTTCCATCACAATAACAAACCAACAAAAAAACAAACAAACAAACAAAAGGATTAGGAACCAAGAATTACTTGAGAGAAAGCAGGCCCCAAGCAATTATGGCTACTACATGACATAGGAATCCCCCTTGCACTGGAGGTAATAGTTTGGCTTCTCCCAGGAATCGCCCCACTGTCCTGGGAGAAAGCTTTCTACATCCCCACACTGAGGAATAGGTTTTAGATCAGCTTTGTGTATAAAATACAGCTGGAAAAAAAATCTCTTTAAAAACAAACAAAATCAAAACAAGCCAGGAGTACCAGTGCAGCAGATCATGTCAAAATGATCGAACTCATTAGTCATCACGTAATTGTTAGAACTCCCTATTGCATTTACGCAGTTTATCACAAAGGCTCCCACAAACAAATCTGCATACAAAAGTACAAACATCTGTTTATGTTTTATAGGAAGTTCCTTTCCCAGTGTATAGGTTGAGTTTCTGCAAAGCTTGTTTCCCACGTTAGATAGAAATGGTTCCAGTCCATAATTCCAAATAAAACAAAGTTCAACAAAACACACAGTTCCCAGTTGGACTGCCAGGGATTAAAGAGAAGTAGTTAAATGACTGAGATGAGAAGTGGATGACTTTTCCTTCTGTCCCAGGGGGAGGACGAAGTGAGAAAGAGAGGGTGCAATGGGGAGGGCTGCTTTCAGGGGCACAGGATCAAGAGTCCTCAAGCACCATCTTCACATTCCTCCTCCTCTGAGCAACCTGGAGCCGCGGCTCATGGCCGGCGCCTTCCAGGCCCTTGTGGTTAGGCAGCTCCAGCCCCCCTTCTGCCCCTCCGGCTGCTCACCAGGAGAGATGGCCATGAGGATACGCCAAGCCAGAGTTTACATTTCACTCCATGTCTCTCACTTGGCTAAACATGAAAGAAAGGCTTTGGAAGAAAAACTTTGCAGACTGCCCTTAAGTTTACAGCTGCCACTTACCCTGCCAGCTCTTTGAGAAAGGAACAACAACAACAACAACCGCAACAAAAACCAGACAAAAACCTTTTTAGAAAATTAAAATATAAGATTCAGAAAGACTCCACACGACAGGTTCTTAGAATTGTTTCCTTAGTCCTTATGCAAAATACTTATGCAAAAATATCTGAATTTCTAATGCTACCGCTGATAGACAAACTGTTTAAATTCATTTTTAGCTAAGGCATGGATATACATACCTTTCACATGCCAGATTCCTTTAAAGAAAATAATACATGACGACATCAAAATAAATGGCTTAACAAGAATATGAAAAAATGCATATGCATTCATATATATGAGGCTCAGCTTCCTCAGTTTTCTTCTCCTAACCCAGATTTTAGAAACCTACGGAATGCACCATTTTGTCCTTTGGATTTATACTTTGTTTTCAGTCACCTTATTTCAAACTTTCCTTTTATTTTTTTAATGGACAATATGCAACTGGATGTATTTTTCATAAGCTTAAGCCAAGAGAAACTTATGCGTGAACAGAAACACGAGATCTGATTTCCTTTCAAAAGGAGTTTCGGTGGCAGAAGCCCAAATGTAAATATGCTTACACTGGCACAAAACAACGTTCATTCTGTACTTATTGCACTTGAAGAACCAGCATAAGCTAAAGTAGCAAAAAATAGTAAATCCTCTCTCAAGGAAATGAATGGAACAGATACTGGATCATCTGCGTCTCTGTTTCTTTCGAAGCCTCCCAGACACGGTGCTGCTGGTTGTCACTTTTCCAAGCAAGCAAGGCATTCCCTGTTCTCTGGTTGCAAGACTGGGAAGTGGCCTGGGCTTCCCTGTGAGCCAGCTGAATTTACCCAGAATAATTATCCTGGTTTCACCTGTCTGAGCTTCTTAGACACTGAGTGTTTCCAAGAGGCCAGGAAGTAGTACCTTTTGCAGAAGTACTGCTTATGTTGGTAGCAAGACAGACAAAAACAGTTTTCTGAAACTGTCTACATGGACAAACAAAGCTCTATCAGCTTCCAGAAAAATCCAGCCTGCTCAGATACCTCAGCAGCAGTTTTTAGGCCTACCTTTCTTTGCACAAAAACTAAAAACTGGAAGTTGATCCATGCCACGAGAGGATCTTTAATAAACATCCATTATTTGCAACTTTCTTACAAGGAAAGACAGAAAATTGATTTTTCTTCACCTACATTTTTCTTTTCTTTCCATGCGGTTCCTAAATCAAACCAAGGGTCACATTAATGACCCGGACAAGATGAGAAACTATCACCAAAAAATCTCAAATTACACAGCAATTCTAAGTACAGTAAGTCTAGTGATACAGAGGCAGATTTTTCCGTCAACTCTTTTTTTTTGTCCCCCAAAGAACCCGTATTGTAAGATCTACTTGATTGCCAGTGAAAGGTGCCTTTACATAAGGATAACATAATGCAAATGTTTGCAGCCAAAACTTGTTTGCAAGGCAGATTTGGGTCAAGTGAGTTCTTTTTGTGTACATTCTCCAGTAGGTACAGGTATACCTGAGATTTCCTCTTCAGACTCCTAGTCATTCAAACCTTTTGAAGGATAATGCTTCTTTTAATCTTCTGGTCTATTCTATTTCACATTATCGTTTTCTTGATTCAAATCTTTCAAATGCATCCTTCCTATTATACACTTTTTTTAAAGTGTATTTTTGCTTTCTTGTCTTCTTTGGCTTTACTAAGCTGTCCAGTCCTGCATGCAAGAACATCCCCTTTTGCATCTGTATTTTTTCACGTCTCTTTCATCTCACTGGCTCCAATAAGTAGTTTCAAGTCTTAATTTATAGCCACCTCACCTGTGTAATTCAATTTTCTTTGTTTCAGCCTCCTTTGTTCCTTCTCTTGCCTTTAACTCTTCATGTATTTTGAGACATAGAGCATATGAAAATACTTTACCAAAGACCTTTTTAAACTGCTTATATCAAAAGATGTGTTTTCTTAAGTAGGATTTCCTTCTAAAGGAAGCAAACGTGTTCCCTGTGTTAAGATACAGGTATATTGCTTTGGCCTGAACAAATTAAATACTCAGTTTTGTAGGACAGACCAACCTAGAGGCGATAACATTTGAAACTAAATCTCCCTGTTTCTTTTTTGAGCTCCACAACACAAAGTGTTTCCATAATCCAAGAAGAATGTTGAAAGCTGGCTCCCTACATTTACTTTTCTCATCTAAGGAACAATTCAAACAAGGTCAGATTTGTGCAAAGAAAGGCTGACTTGAGTGTTATTCATCTGTGCCCAACACTAACTTGTCAGTGTAATCAACTTTACATACTTCTGCCATCAGAACTATCTCAGAAGACTGCAGAGGTCATCAGTACAAATGAAGTTATTTCTAGTTAAAGTGCCTCTGAGGTTCCTGCTATCTGGATGACAAGAAAGTAAGATATTTTTATGTCAGGAGGCTGTATCAAGTTGCCACTATACTGTAATAGCCATAAAAAACAAACCTTTGGTAACAGCTGATATAAATTACTATTGCTGTACTGAATACAATAAACCAGGGTTTGGGTTTATTGTTATATTTATTGTTATTTATGTTATTAAATGTTATTGTTATTTATTATTATCTAGTTCACTAGAATAAAGAAGTGAGCAATATTAATGTTGGTAAGCATATTCATTTCTACTGGTTTCCTATGATACAGCTGCACTAAATCTCATTTTTCTCTGCACACATAAAGCAAATGACCAAACACTTGACTTAAAACAGTACAAAATCCATACTTGTTTTGAAATGCTATATTCAAATATAGTTACTCGCTATACAGCTTCTGATTTTAATAAAAGTAGAAGTTTAGCATCAAGAGGAAACCAGCTAGCCAGGCTACCCTGATCAAAGAGACCAGGTTTGAAACCCAACTGCGTGTAACTTAACCGTGACCTACATAACAACCATCATTCTGAAGAAAGATTACCTTAGGAAAAATACCAGGGTGCACAATAAAAAACATAATCAAGCCAACATATTTATTATACTTTTGGAAAAGCTGAATAGCTGCAATCAGTAAAAATTTTAGGATCTTGATAAATGAAGAAACAGGATTATATTTTTACTATTGCTTAATTCAACTGAAGTTAAAATTCTTTAGCAGACCTGCAAAGCTTCCCTGCTATCAGCTAAGTATTACAGAATATGGTAAATTTTCTCTAATGCTTGTACACGATAAGTAACGCCAGCAGTAGCTCTAGATGTAACAGTGTAAGAAATATCAGAATACACTTCACTGATTTTCAAGGTTTCAGCCATCCAATGCAGGTTGGCACATCAAGTGCTCCTGGAGCCCTTTGCCTGACTCTTTTGAGGACTTTACCAGTTAACTTCGCTCTTGGTAACTTGCAGATGAATTTCACAGCACAGACTCAGAGAAACCTATATTTTATAGCAGATGGGTAGCTCCTTTATTCATGTAAGCAATTCTTATGTGTTCTTTTGAGGTAAATTCTCAATGACCTACTTAAAGTAGCCATTTTATTAAAGCCTTTTTTGCTTCCTCTGTCTTAACAACTTTTAGAAGAAAACATTCTGGCATTTTTTCTTGTCTGGTGTTAAGAAATAAATATAAGCTTGTTTAATGTAAGTAGGAGCAACTCTCTCCCACAAAGTCGTTTTGAAATTAAAAGCTGGAATACAGGAGAATGAAAGGAATTTAAAAATGTTGCCTTAAGGCCGAAGCAATCACACTAATAATATGGAAGGTTAGGAACGGACATTTACAAAGCTTTCCACAGGCACTTCTCCCAGTCCCTGTCTGTGTAACACCTGTCTTTGTGAACACTTTTTTTCAAATTAAAAAAATGTGTCTTCAGAATGCCACCTTCTTTTCCATGCCTAGTCAAAATGCAAAGTTCTCAGCTACTTCCTTTCCCAAAGTTTGTTAAGTAAAGAAAATTGTGAACACTTTCCACTGAACTAAATTCTTAAATTAATAAAATAAGTAAGTAAAAAATAGGAGAAAGTGGAGGAGAAAATAATTATATCCTGCACACAGCATATCCCCAAATATTTTAACTGTATGCACCTGACAGGTTCAAGATTGCTTCTTCCACAAGAAAACAAAATGAATTATGAGAAAACTGCTCTGCACAGGAAAAACTGAGGAGGTAACTTTCAAGATGCAGAAGAGAATGCAGGTCTGTATTTCTGCTGATTTGCATATCAAACAATTCCATTCTGAATTGTTAAAAGCCTTTAGATTAATTGTTTACTACAAAACATTTTTGCTTTGAAAAACCCCCAATCCTTGTAAGAATCTAAACAAAACTTTAAATTGCACACTACATAGAGCTAGGATGTTTATATAAAATAGCTATTTCCAAAAGCAATGATTTGTCTGAAAGATCTGCTCTTATAAGCTGTTACACCAACATAAAGTGCCACTGTCTCCATTGGTTTTCTCTTGGTATGTTACAACTCATGGGTATTTGATGTCCCCATCAAACTGCTAATTTTTCTTGTTCCAGTGCCACAATACAGCAGCATGGACCTCCTAATCTCTTTTAGCACATCAAGTAGCAGTGCTAGAATACGCAGCACAGGTTGGCTCTGCACTTAGAGTCTCCTAGCAGTGTAATTTCCAATGCATCCTCTTTCCAAGTAACACCACCTATGGCTTCTAAGACAAGAACACTGCATACTGCAAGAAGGAAAGAGAAATACATCCACCCCTCTTGGCAAAGACACATCTACAACTCTGAGACTGGGTAGTGGGACGTTCTAGTCCTATTCCGAAGTGCCACCAACTTCTGTACGTCCCTGAAGAAGTCTCAGTGTGGGATGTTAGAATACATCTACTGTTTCCCAATCATGTCCAGTTTCTCATAACTAAAACCCCCATGAACATCCAGAGTTACAAAAATAGTGAACACTGAGTGCTTTGGAAAGTTCTGTTGTTTCAAATTCCTCTACCCCTATAAAACTGCAGAAAATTACCTCCCAGTTATTAATTTTATCTTTCTGAAAAACAGTTTGGAAAATAAAAAATTGATGCAGTTGATTATTGATCCACTAATGTACTTTTACATTTTTCTAGCTGGCTTGAAAAAAGTATCTTTATAGTCATACGACAAAGTCTTTTTTTTTGGCGGGGGGAGAAAAGAAGAAAGTGAATCAGAAAAATGTAGAGAGAAAAGAAGCAAAGAAATTTTAAAATATCAGGATAAAGTATATGAAGGTCAAGAGCCTGACAAAGACCTAGCAAAAGACTTTGAAATAGTATGTCTCAAGTACTTTTCTAAGATATATATATATCCCTGAAGCTCAGAGTACAGAACTATTTGACTGTTCAAAATACCTAATTGCAAGACAGTAGTTTTGTGCTTATCGAGAAGCCTCATTTTGCACAGTTATCTAGTAAATGCCTCTCATAACTACTCACTCCCATCCAAAATCTCTTATGGGAAGTGTGACAACTTTCCGGTGCCAATAGTTTCTTAAATATCACTTGCTTTTTTTGCTTATTCTATGAACATAAAATCACAAAACAAGAGAAAAAACCCCTCTGACCACTACCAAAATACAGGTCACATCTCAGTGTTAAACTCTTTGCCTAAATTCCTTCTTACATGGCTAAAACATAGCCCTCCCTTCCACTCTTCATTTTCGTTTCCACGTAAACTGGACATTACACATCTTTGGCATTCTTTTGGTGCTGCCTAAATTCATACTTATCCTTCTAATACAGTGAGTTAGAATTTACTTTCACTGTCAAAAGCCACAAATGCAATTGCTTAAACAGCTAAATAATTAATTCCCAAACAAGATGTGTGCCATTCTGAGCTCCAAGTCCAGAACAAACACAAATTTTCACATAAACTCAGAATGCTCTTCTTTCCCGTTGGCTTAATGGGAGGCAGCTAGAGAAGCCACAGACCTTCATACACCCTTCCACAAATAAAGCATTAACAACTGCAACTGTTATAATTCCAAATCTGCCCTACTAACTGAACTGCCACCTAACCTTATGACAACTTCTATGAGTCACCAGAAAGGAAGAAAAAATTTAATTCACTAAAACAACCAAAAAACAACATCTTGCTGTAATTTACACAGGCAGTGGGACAGACATACCATACACGACAGCTGGTGAGATTTCTGTACCACGTGTAGTAGATAAAGACACAGGGACACAGTAAACAGCAATGTCAGAGAATGGAATCATCTTGCAAGGCTCAGAAACATCTCCCTTTGGTTTAATACAGCTTTTTTTTTTAAATACATTAGCACAAAACCTCACCACATTAGAAAGAAATAAAAGGGAATCTACATAAACCCACAGGGCATTGCTAACACCTAGAAAAGATTCCATGATTAATGCCATACTACCAGGCTGTGCTATGCTGGAGCAGCGGTAACAAATTGAACTCTGTCATCTGCCAGTCTTTTCATGGCTAATCATTACATTGCAGAATACATTATCTTCTTTCATTTTTTGCATTAAACATAAGCCAGCAATATTGGAAAAGTAGATGCATTTTACTGACCATATATCAAATCCTCTCACAAAATGAACTTTACAACAGCACTTTACAAATCACTTTACAAAACACATTCTGCTTGCTTACTTTAAAAGAAAAAAAACCCCACGTTAATCTACTTAGTGTAGAAGATTGGAACATTTGGTTTCGCAGCAAATCACTGGGACACAGGAGGCCCTTGTCCCTACTTCAGGGAGCTGATATTTTAACACAAGCTTCAAAAGTTCCAGAGGGTTTACCAACAATGTAAAAACTTAAGAGTAATGCTCTGTATTGTTCTAAAGGTTTTTACACTTTGAAAATGAATGTAAAGAAGCTTCCCTCAATGTGATGTGCAAATGAATATGTTTACTTCTTGCACCAAGAAAAGGCGAGGGAATTCCAGACAAGAAGACAGACTGAAAAAAATCTGAACAGAATAAATGAGAAATGAGATTGCTAAAAGCAAAATCTTACTGAGCTTTGAAGGTGAGGAGTTAGAACATGATACAGAAGGAGCAAAGCGAGCAAATGACTCTGAATAAGGGAGTGATTTGGTGAGATTATTCTTGGTGAGATCAGCATGAAGAAATGTTCCTTTAATCTCTCAAATATTTTGCTGCCAAAACTTGGGCAATGGGAAAAGACAGAGCTGCAAATTAAGAGGTTACTGCATTTTTTGATGAAAACCTATCGAGGTTGACAGGCCTGACTTTTTATCTGAGCATGCTTTGCTTTCCACTATGATCAAGTGTTAATTTGTTCCCCACCAAAACAGAACGAGCTCTAAAATTACAACGGCCCTGTTAATGGTATTTAAAATGAGAGTAACCACAGGCATCTCTCCTGTCTGAATTTGATTTTACAATCCTGAGATAGCATCTGGCATTCCATTACCTTCTGAGAGAGTGTTTTTAGGTTTATTTACCATCACTTCCACTATTTTGTAAATGCTCAGGTGCTTATTCAACCTTCTGAATGAACTCAAAATCATCATCACACATCCTTCTCAGGTATTCCCTGCAAACTTCTGTTACCAGCAACTGGAGGGACTTTCACTAAGCTTGATTTAGGACTGGTTTCATGTCCTCTTTCTCTTAAAACCCCCTCACTCTCTTAAAATTCATTTGGAATCAATTTGATTCCTTTAATATCCTAACTTCAAACAGCTTCTTGCCTATTGCAGAAAAGAAAAGGTGCTAACCTTAGCTGTCACTGTAGCATACACAAATATACGTCTACTGCATGCACAGAGTAAATAACAAACTCTATTTGCTATTTAGTCTTACTCATCTTTTAAATTTTTCATGCTTCAAAGCAAAAGATTTTTATGGTACTCTACTTGAAGCAGCTGGCTGGCAGTTTGAAAAGGCAATGAATCCTAGCTGAAATTATGCATTTTTTTTGAAGATAAAGTTCCGGTATGCTCTTTACTATAACAAAAGAGCCAGAAGAAAGCTACATTAACATTTATCTCTTGTGCAGTGACAAGCTGGAGTTTGCACTTCCTGGTTATTTCATCCAGTCTGTAAAAGTAGACAAACAGTAAACAAGCTTTCTGCTCGGTTTAGTACTACTCAAACAGGCTTGAACACACAGTGCCTACAGAAAGGATTATGCTTCACATTTCATACTGTTCAAATGAATCTACTTTAGCATAGAAGTATTAGTGTGAAAACCCAAACCAATCTGCATGTCTTGAGTTATCAGGTCTGAATTGCTACATAACTTCACATCACCATGCTCCCATCTGCTGTCACTATACCTTTACAAGCCCTTCCTGAGATGTGGCTTTTTTATCCTGTACCTACGTGCTTGGTGTTTCTCAATTCCTTCAGCGTCCTTCATCCCCACTTCCACCTTCCCCATGCTTCCTTTCTGCAGGGGAGCTCAGTGAAGAGCTCGGCACTGAGCTGTTCTTTCTGCAAGCCTATCCCACCGCCCCCGCACTCCCTGCCCCTGGAGATGAATTGGCTCTCCTGGGGCCCAGCATTACACATTCCCAGCAATACATGACTACTTCTCTGGAAGTAGCACAGAAAACCATATTCCATGTGTTTATCTTATTCCCCCTATTCCATTAAAAGTTGCCATTGGTTTCACATGGCAGCTAGTAATGAAGCAAGATTATGAACTCCAGCACACCTTGACCAAGTCTTCTCTCCAAGTTGCTCAAGCCTAGACTGTCCTTCCCTGTACAGGAGTGCCTAATTCTTACAAAAACTATCAGCTCAAATGAAGCAAAATCTCTCAGTACTCTAACTCCACTGTCAGAGGCAGGGAGAGTTGCATAAGCAATACATAAAGTATAACTAAATAATTCAGGATAGACAGGAAAGAATCTTCCATTTTGCTTTTCAATGCAATTGTTTCTGCAAAAGGTTTGTCGTGGTTTTAAGCATGACAGGTGAGCAAGGGTCAGAAATGCTAGGCAATAGGAGGCTTACATTGCAAGAATAACCTGTTCACCTCTCAGTCTTTTCCTGCAGAAAAAGTATCAGAAGTTGGGCCCAAGGAGGTCATAGTTAGTCTGACTTTGTTTACACCAGTTCTGCTTCTCCAGTCCACTTGCACTGTTACCATTTTATTATTAGCTGGTTACAACAGAACAGATTGCACTGCCACATAGAAACTAGAAACAGTTAAACTGCTTAAATGAATGGACTTTCAGCAACTGTGCCTGCATTCACTGTGGAAAGAAGACGAAATTTGAAACGAACAGATTGATCATTACTATGCTGTCATAACACAGATTAAATCTCTATGTTTACACATGATTTCATCAGGAAATCTTCCACCATCTTTTTTTGTATTTGGTAGACACTGGCTATAAATGGCAATCTTTGAGTCTTACATGCCCAAAGCTGCTTCTTGAAAGTAGTCCTCTATTTCAAAATACACATCCTTTCTACTCCAAGCAACAATTTAATAGCAATTCTACTCTACTGTCATATACATTTTACTAAAAGCCCTTCACCTCTCCGAATGTTATGAGAATTTTGTAGTCATTTTGTAAAACAACAGCTGAAGTATCTCTTGGACTTATACCACAATTCATGAGTCTCTGTATCTCTTTATCTCTTTAAAAAAAAAGTTTATACAAGGGTTGGTTTTTTTTTACTCTCAAGTATTTGGAAAAGTTAAGGAAAGTAATTTTTTTCTATTTTTCTATGATACAAACACAAAAGAAACAATCCATTCTTTTATCCAGTTCAAGAAAAATGACCATTTTACTTCCACAGCAAAGAGGGATTGTTTATATTTTATACTATGAACTGTTTCAGACCTATTCATAGTTTTCATTTATGTGTTCATGCCATAAATGAAAATGTATGCTTCTATACAATGATTTTAATCAAATAGCTATAAGAATGAAAATATTTAGTGAGTAGCATGTTCTGGTACACTTTTTTTTTTTCCATTTTGGAGCAGCCTTAACGTAACGTATATGAACTACACTGCTTTTTTGATGAAACTAAAATGTAAGGTGTGCTCCAACAGTGGTCTACTCATCCAAACATTCCCTGGAATCAGAGTAGAATTCACTCAAAGTATTACCTCTGAAGAAATACAGGCTGTGGCCACCAAGTCCTCAGCATCCACTGTTTTTCTTCTATGGATCCATTCCCACTGCAGATTACTCGCTAATATAGATCCAGCCAAAGTTTTCCCAGCCTAAAGAAGTTTTTAGTCCTCTGGTTGTAAAATGTGATACATGCCATGATCTCAATACTTTCTTTGAAATAATTAAAGCAATTCTCACTCCAGCCAGGTTAATCTCATTAAAAGTTTATTCCATGGAAGTTAATTCCATTATATTCTTCCACTGTACAAGGGCTTCCTGTCTTGGAGACTCCACAGTAAGCAAATTAATAACTATCTGCTTATATTAACAGGGAACGCACAGAATAATTATGTTCCATAAATAAATACTCAAGAACAGCTTACAAGAAGTACAACTTTCTCATTTAAATAAAAAGTATTTTAATTAAGCAAGTGCAACCATAATGCATTATTATGGGAAAGCACTGCTCTGGAGCCAAGAGTTAAGAATCAGATAGGATAATGAAAGGCTGACGGCTCTTTAATTCTCTCTCTTAACTATTCATGCTACTCAACTGGTTGAGATATATTTGGAAGGCAGAATTCACTCATCCTGCTTCAGAGTTCTCTGACTCAGACTCCAGTAAGGCCTGATGGAAGACAACTCCTGGAGCAGGACTCTCAAATAAAGTGAAACTCCACCTCTTTTTGTCACCGTGGTAGGACAGCTTGCACCTTTAAGGCCCACTGCTAATGGAGTTGGTTTCGCTCAGCTCTTGTATGAAACTGTAGCTTATTTATACAGACTCAAACGGATCGATGACTCTTAAAAGAAACACAAATATACAGTAAAAGCCCTACGAATCACAAGGACATGAACACAGCCCTCAGCTTTGTAACTGTGCCACTCCGCTCGGCTGTGTGAGTCGGTGCTGACACAGAAATATGGACCTGAAAAAGGCCCTGAATATTAATTCCTGTAGGTAAAAAAACCTGCATATGGTAAAATCAATGCTCATATTCGGTCATTGTACATGCTGTCATCACACACTTTCAGTGATCCTGCAAGGTAAACACTCTTCAACCACTGACTTCAGCTCAGTGAAATAAATTATCTTGCAAGCAACACCCCCCACTCCATGTTTCTCCTAACTAACTTTCCTGTCAAGTTTTCTTGACATTCCAGTATTTCTCTATTCACTCAACTCTGTTCCCTCTTTTTAGGATGGCTGAGGTTTAGGATTTGATGTGATCCTAGACACAGTTTTGGAAAGTATTGTCTAGAAATACCAATGTATATCACGACATTCTGTCCAAAATCTGCTGCCTTCAACAGAGCTGACTCGTAAGTCTGTCCCTGCACTGCCTTAAAGCCAGTATTTAAGGCTGTTTCTATAGAGCTCATTAAGCCTGTGATGTAGAAGAACACTTTTTCCAGAAAGGCACCAAGTCTTTAACTGAAAACATTGATAGACAAACAATTTATCCATTAGCAGATTATTGCTGCTTTGTAGATCCCATGCTACAAAGATTTAGCTGCTTGGTAATGCACTTGAGCACTCACAGTAACTTCAGTCTGTTACTTAGTATCACTTTTCTGACTACGAAAGTCGTCATTTGTATTAATTTTGCTATTCCTTCAATCTACCACTTGCTATATGAAACTATTTCTGCTATTTTTTTTTTAAAGCTTTGGGAAAGTAGCCCTTTTTGAAACACCAAACATATCTATCAGGGGTTGCTTATATTGAACAAATTGTTCTTTTTTTATAAGCAACCAATACTTTGTCTTGAACTTTATTATGACAGCCCAAAATTACTGGATTCCTCGACTAAGAAATTATACTTCAATCATAATTTATAAGTTTCAATATATTCTATAAAATTAAAATAAAACATCTATATTTTAGAAACAAATATGATGTTAACATAACCTGCGTAAGATCTTCAGAATAAGACTGATTTACTGAAGAATTTCAGCTTGAGACACTTCTTCCCTGATATCACATTAAAACCTTAAGCAATAAATATTTTTTTTCCTTTTTTAAGCTTTTTTAAAAATTTATTTCAAGAGTTGACAACTAATTACATATAATCTTTCTCTTTGCTCTCTTCTCCTTCTTCTAATACTATTTAAGCTCTTCTCACCTTTCCCAATAGATTAACTTTACCCAAGTACAAAGTCAGACTGATCCTATTTCATCACCTCTGTCAGTTATGAATCCTGGACGACAGCATCCAGACTGTAAGAATACATATATAGAGCCTGTCAAGTGCTATTCCTAAATGTATTAAAAATCCTTCCAATACAACAAGATATTGTTTACATCTATCTGCAGATACTTTCAGTGAAAACAATATATTTCCAACATTCCCTATACCGGAAGCAAACTCCAAGCAGGTGTTTGGAAATCTGGGATTTGCCAAATCAGAATGGTTCCATTAATGATACCATTAACACCTCTGCACCACACAAAATAAGATCTCCTCAATATCAAAGAGGAATCAAGTCACATGAACACAAGTTCTGCAGCTCTGCAATATTTACACAGAAATGGCATATGAATTACACTTGTCCTGTTTTTCATGTGCTTTCATAACTCAGTCACATAATTCCAGTTTCTGTGACAAGCCTTCTGATTTTATTATTTATATCAAAATTCTAGGCTTTACAGTTACTTAAACATACACCCTGATGTATTCACAAATAAATTTAAAACTCTTCTAGCTCTAGAAAAAAAAAGGTTTCAAAATGTGGAAATTAAATTAAGGTTACCTCCAATCTTGACAATTTTCTTTTCTTTAAACCTGAGTTTGTAAGGCCTCTCCCTACCATCCTGAGTGTTTTGAGTTGCTGGAAAGACTGAGTGGTCTTTAACACTATTTATGAGACCTGAAGTGCAGGAAGAAACCAGGAAAACAACATACTGACATATACCTTTCAAAGCTTTGTCTCCTCTACAGGCAACTCAAATCTTCCCTATTAGTAGGCTTGTCTGAAGTCTTCTCTGGATCCCTTAATAGTCTGTATATAATTTAGGAAGGAAAGGCCAAAGGAATAACTTTCTGTGATAATGATTGTAACAGAAGTCCTTATTTACTGAAACTGTAAGACTTTCCACTTTTTTCAGTTCCCTGGATTCAACCTGCAAACTTTGCAGACTGAGGAGGAAATTTAAACACAAAAAAGAAGCCACAGATTCTTGCAAAAGCAAGGCTACCGCAGTTCTTTTTCCAAAATATCAATTAAAATATAAAAAAACAGAGGAAATTTCTTTAATATTATGCTGATTATCTATCGTAAATTCCTGGAAATGTTAAAAAAATTAAGAATACATAAGGTCTAGCTACAAAAAAATACCCAAAATAGTGTCTCAAGCATGTCTTCATTTTGTATTTACATTATTGGGGAACACCAAGAAAAGTCTCTTGTGGTACATATCAAGGTACTTTCCTTGTAACACGTCTCCATTTTGGTTAGACATGAACATGATCATCCCACAGTACAAACAAAAATTCTACCCTTCAGAAAAAATTGGTATGACACCATGGTGCTCCTAAGTATTCTACTGTGTACGTGCACACACTTCTGCAAACCTCATTTATCATCCACACATCAGGCAAAATACATTGCAAATTTATTACACTGCCTAAAGGAAATAAAACATATTATCTCATTATTCAAGCATTCAAATTTAATTTCCTTTCAGTTTTTAAGTCTATATTAGCAGCTTATATTTAGTTTAAACTTCCAGATAAACAGTAAATAATTAGCTTTACGTAAAAATGGCAAGAGGGTATTTCCTTTGTCCCTTGCATCACACTTTTTTTGTAGTTTTCAAGCTTTCAGCTGAGAGTGCTTAATACATTTTCCTATTTGCTTTTGTAGAGCTCAATACTTTGGTAACAGAAGGTTTGACTGCTGGATGTTCCAATTAAATAATTTAAATGTTATGAAACGTCAGACATTGCCTCTCCTCTCCCTTCCTTAAAAAAAAAAACAACAAACATTTCTAGGAATGTACTCACATTGTTTGGTGCAAGTAAACAAAGCACTATCTTAAACTGCCCTTGCAAATACACTGCTAACCAGTTACAAGTAAAAGCTTCTCCAGATTTGCAAAATGTAGTACAGCTTGGTTTCCTAAATTTCCTTTACCTACATCTCTAACATTGTCCCTAAAATTACCCATACTCAAATGTTTTCTGTTAAATTCAACATGAGTCTTTGAACACTGTATGGAGGAGTTTAGCATAAAAACATATCAGAAAGAACTGCATTTTAGAAATCAGCACTGTCATCATTACAAGACAGCAGGTATTTTAAAAGCATGTAATTGATTTTCTTTTAAAACATTAAAGACAACAATAAAAAAGCCACACAAACTTCGGAATCTTGTTCTCAACGGCAACAGTTATTGTTAACATCTGCACTAAACATGAGCTAGAATATAAACCTTAATAATGTGGATGAAAATTCCAAGATCCGATATGACTTTACAGAAAAAAATCCGATTTATATGAAATGTTCCATGTCTGTTATGGAGCCAAAGGCAATTTTTAGCTTGGTTACATTTGAAAAGGAATCCCTGCGGTCTTGGCCAGCTCCACTCCTCTCTCTATCAAGCTGCATTAAAACAAGCAGGCACAAAAAAAGGCAGAGTGCCACATTAGTGCCATCCTCTGCCTGGTTCTCTGTGGCTGCTGGCTGCTCACTGAGCACATGGATAATCTGACACCAGCTCCAAGCGTCCCTGTTCCAGATAGCTGCTAGGGGACATAAGAGTGATAAGGGACACTGGCAAACCCCAAACACTATGGGACCAGTTAACAGAGAGGACATGAAGAGGCATCTCAGGTCACTCCAGTATTGGTACAGGCCTAAATCTAAATCTCATGAAAGCAAGCAACCTTCTTGAAAAGAGGAGACTTAAAGCTGAAATGCCTTTCAAGAAAGTTACACGTGAACAAATTGGAGAAATAAGGTAAGTGGTCTTCTACTCTTCCCCAGCCAAAGGAACAGAGGAACAGGATCGGTCTTTTCCTTCGCTTGGGTTCAGTGGTTTGACTGTGGCAGTTTATCACTAGCTAATATTAAAATGTTGAACAAAGACCAACCAACCAGTAAAAGGAAAATTGCTAGAAAGCAAACATACAGGCAGGGTACCAAACTAACAATTACAGTATAACCACAGCTTCAGCACCACACAAACTGAGACAATGGGATTCACCTGGTCTTTCTAGGGAAGAAAGTTCTCTACCTGTGCTTCCAGATCCGCCCACACAGACCAACCACTTAATTTACTGACAAATGTCCATTATCTTATATTCTCTTTGTTAAATAAAATTATCTGCCTTGATAGGGAGTGAAAAATCCAGACTTCCTAATAAAAAAGCTCTTAGCTGAGAGGACAGTAACAGGCAGACCCAACTGTGTAAGACAGCCATCAAAATCCAGACTGCAGTTACCCTGCAGCTCCTTGAGCAGGGACTGCTTCACTTCCCTACGAAGGGGAAAACCACTCCTATCCTATCCCATCCTATCCTATCCTATCCCATCCCATCCCATCCTATCCCATCCTATCCTATCCTATCCTATCCTATCCTATCCTATCCTCAATAATGCAAGTCTCAGTTTGTGAAACATATTACATGGTGACCACTGAGCCTAAGGACTTCTGATAGGCGGCTCAGAGCACCAGGGAGCCTCAACACTTGCAGAACAGAAAAACTAGGAGCAACTCATTATTTAGCTGGCTCTTAGTAAGGACCAGGACTACCCACATACTCATAAGTAAAAGCTCACCTTAACAGCTTCTGGTACAAACGACATCATATTGACTTTAGCTTGGTTTGTGTTCTCAAGCTGTAAGCTAAGGACTTCAAATTTGTCAGTCATTCACCTGAAATAATTTACTGCTTCTTCTGAACTGTTACTTTCAATTACATCAGTGTGGCTTCACACTCAGGGAAGCAGGCTGGCGTCCTAAAAATACCAGACAGGCTGTAATGGCTTCTGAAACATCGTGTCTTATCACACCAATGAAATTCAAGAACAAACACAGAAAAACACAGAAAATCTTACCTACATGACATATTTAAAGTCTTTTACAAGAATGGACTGTTTCCTGCACTCAAAATGCCCCTCTAGAGAAAGATCTCACATCAAAAACAGGAAGGCAAAGGACCTCAGTCTAGTTTCTCTTCAAATAGGTGATAATCTGTTGGTTCATCCACAAGACAAATTTCAGATTTTCCAGAAATGAAGCTGATGTTTCGGAACACAGAATGTACTAAACTACTCACTTTACATAACCATTCACCCCTTACATCACCCCAAAAGGTCACTGTAATGATACTTCTTTACGTTTCATATGGCATTAACAAAGGCTCAACTAACAGGCCTCCTGGAAGTTAGCTTTTTTCTCCTTAAATGAGATTTTGATGCCCAAGTTAGCCCAGTAAGTAACAACTCAAAGTTGAAATATTGAGCCTTTTTTTTACTGTATACACAAATTAAATTATGCTAATATATAGAATGCTAATATAGTTTCTCAACTTTAGTCCTCTGAGATTGTATCAGTAAAATATAAAGTCAAAAGAAAAATTAGTCAGAACAAATTTTAATATATTTGGACTGTATAAAATAAAACATAACACAGATCTGCCTCTATATAGACAAACCTTGGGGGCTTTTGTTGGGTTTTTATATATTTATGCATACACAGAGGTTATAATATAAAAAATTGGCTTGAAAATCTGAACATAGTAATAGAGAAATGAAATTTCACCTTTTAACATTAGAAATTGAAGAAATCCACACTTTTCCAAGGGTTTTAGAACCCTACAAATTATTTCAAGTAACAAGATTCTTCTTGTATGGTTGTTTGCTGCTTAGTAGATAAAAAATTATATTTATCTCTACCTCTATTTAAGTATCTGTACTATCACTGTGACTGCAAGGACTTGCCAAACTCTCTCCCCCCTTCATGTCTTTGCTACAACTGCTCACCTCAGCATGGTTAAATACTTTACAGGTTAAGAGTTTTACGCTTCTCCTGTCTTGAATTCTATCTCCTGTCTCCATGAACTTCAACCTGCTCTCTTTCGGTCTTTGAGGAAGAACAACACTGGTTTTATATTTAAGAGAAAGGGTATTGATAAGACACATTTCAACAAAAATTAGGATTTGAATCTAAAGACAACTTCTCTCACTAGCTTCAGGAAGCGTTAGTATTTTGCCTTGGTTTCAGACTGAAAAATCATGCAAAGGTTTAATAATTTTCATAAACTGGACTGATAAGACCCCCAATTTCTGATAGCCAAGTAACCGGCTCAACAAGTGTCATCCCACCGATCATCTCAGTATCTTTCCCCCCCACCCCCCTTTTTACCAAAGGGATAGAAACATACAACAGAAATCTGTAAGATATCACGCTTAACTTCATCTGTTCAGGCCACAAGGGAAAACTAATAATCCAAAATAAGCCCTCTCTCTGAAGACAGAAGAGAAACATACAGCACAGGGATTGTATTTTACCTTCTGGTGTCATACAGGGATCTGAAGAAGAAAAGCGTTTTAGTCAAACAACAAAGCAACCCCTCCAGCAATACAGAAAAGCTGGTCTCATTACTTCATTACTGAACCGACTTACATTTAGACACGAGGTAGTTCTACTGTCTCTCCCTTTCAAACACAATTTAGGTTTAAAGCCAGTAACATTACATACTCAAGTCCTCCAAGTCAGTAAATTCTGAGAATGCTTGCAGAACTTCACACTGTCCCCCTATCATAACACAGTCTCTAATTATATGATCACTGTTTTAACTGTCTAGAGAAGAGACTGCATTACACTGTTTTCTTATCATTAATCAGTGATCTTAAGTCTCCATGTCTTACTCATTTGACTAACCCAGAATACTCAGTTTTCAGTTTCCTTTACTAAAGTTTTAATTAAATTAAACAAAAGGGAGTTATTAATAAATATTAAAAATTGCTTCAATGAGATGAGGGAGTGGTGCAACTTCCATTTTACAGACAGGGACAAAGAGTTAAAAACCTGAAGTCCTCATTCCCTCTAGCAGAGACTTGCTTTGTTCCTTTCTCTCTAGCTTTCCTTTCCAAAATACAGAACACTCCGTTTTGTACTTTGGAGACTCATACAATGGGTATCAGTGATGGCAAACACCAACATGGTAAAACACACAAACGAACATGCACTTTTCCATATAGGAAACTCCTGCAGATTTATGAATAGATAACATGTTACAAGTTAATATTGAAACGACTAAGACATCTGGGGAAAAGAAAGATGTCATGCAATCACTAATTCAGATAGAACACCTGAAATACTCAGCTAGCCACCAAGAGACCAAATGATGCTCTATCTGTATGTAAACAGGGGGAACATTTTTCCTTTCCAAACACTCACAAGCAAAAACAGATAAGGAGAGCAAATTTATTGAGAACGCTTGAGACAGTATATGGATGGGAACCACAAAAAGTAGCACTGCCATATGAAGTTTTGCACTATAGTGGTCAAATGTGAGCTATTAAACTCAATCTTCTTCGACAATGGAAAGAGATGAAAGTATTGGCTTTTGCAGGAGAAAAAATCCAGTCCCTTCCTTGCATTTCTGCTTCACAGCACTTTTCTGGCCCTGTCTACCTGAGTGGATCGGCTAAATTACCACTTAAATACCTTGGAGAAGGAGAAAAGAAGGCTTACAAGCAATTGTAGGAATAAAGCAACTCAAACACAAATTTTTGGAACAAAGCATCATTTATATCCCATGGGCACATATCAAATGTCCCTTGCTTTAAGACCTACAACATCTGTTCTCTCCTTAGACTTTTATTTTTAGTTAACTATAGATAATCTCATATAAATACATCTGGCCCCAGAGAAACCAGCTGCAATATGCACATTTTACAGAATGGAAAACATTTTGGAGCTTATTTTCTAGCTGCCCCTTCCCAGATAGTCTCACTCGTTCCTTCCTCAAGATGGACTGAGCTCCACTTCCTCGTGTGAGCGACTGAGACTTGATTCAAATACTGTGACTGGGCATACATACCATCATTGCACTTTCAACAGTAAAAACTCAGCTGCAACCTAAACTTTAAAGTCCAAGCACAAAGACTTAGAGCCTTNTTAGAGCCTTTAACTGTGAACACTTCCTAATTGTCAAAAAGAATAATAGCTATAAAAAGTGAATGTGCACATCTCTCCTGTCATCCTCCACATCCTACTTGAAAGCAAATATAATTGAAAAACTATATTCCGCAAATGCATTTTCCAGTGTCGAATAATCAACAAACTCCAGAAAACTACTGCAGTTAACACTAGACAAAAACCTTCCAAACTATTAAATGCACCATTTAAATTCATTGTGCTAAATACTTTCTCATTCTGACAGAGTATTTTGAAGCCTGACTCATAGTTTGGATTACAGTATGTGAGGCAGGCAACTGGAAATGGAAAAGCTAATGTCCATCAGCCTAGCTATTTTCTATATACCATTTTTATATTAGCATTTCAAAAGATCTATGAATTAGAAATCAGCTGTCTCCAGATGTGCAGTGCGACTCCAGTTAATCCAAAAAACCTCACAAATTATGTCAGGAAATCCAAGAAAAACTAATCAGTGCTTCCAAATTATTTAATGCACTGTTAATGAGTACGTTATTATAGCTTGCAAAATGCTTTTTAAAATCACAAGTGATGATTTAAAAATGCTCACACAAACACTTACACTGATGGCAATGCACAGACTCCTCTTAGGAACTGCGTATTACATTGGTAGTCAGCATCCCTACTATGGCAGATTTTGTGCATTTTATCACACCCGTAACAACAACAACAACAACAAAAAAATCTCATTCTTCTGTTTCTCAAAACCAATAAGCAATGTAAGGTCACAGTTTAGTTAGCCAGTGTTACCAGAAGCCAGGCAGAATATTCTTTTCTGGGTGAAAGAGTGCTAGTATCCATTCATATTTTGGCACAAGCTGGTTCATTAGCAGCTTGACAGTAAAAGCAGAAGAGCAGATT
>VZTA01026154.1:0-89411 GCA_013398855.1 Mohoua ochrocephala
AGGGAAGGGAAGGGAAGGGATCTTCAATTTTTTTAAAGGAGGATCATTTTAGAGAAAGAAAGTTCTGTAAACATAATGAAGTCTCAGAAGCTGAAACCAAACCCAGAAATACAAATACAATTATATTGTTTAAAATGTGTGTGTTATCCTTTGTTCAAAACATCACAAAGAAAAGGTGTGTCGAGTGACAGTTGGGCTAATCTTTCACAAGAGAACTGCAGTATGCACCAACATAAAACTGAGACTATCCACAAAGCTTAACCACTTGATTTCATAAGTAACTGCCTTCTATTTTAAAGACTTCAATTTGTTGGACAAGAAGGAAGTGGTAAGCCAAAGAGCGATTGAAATCTATGATCCATCACCACAGACGGAGCTGATGCATGGTCAGTGTAAAAATATAGAGTAGTAAAACAGAAAATGAGATAAACCAGATAATGTCAGTACAAGATGGTTGCTTATTTGTCTGTGAATCATGAGAAAGTGGTGACTTCATTGCACACGAAACCTTGTAAAATGATAATACTTAGGTCTGCAGCTTTCACATGCCCAAAGGACTGTGCAGGCTGTGCAATTGAAATTGCTCTTGGGAAATAGGGTGATTGCATCTCAACTGCCCAATGGGGCAGTTATTTCTGGTGGCCATGGATTTCAGGCATTTAGAGGGCAAAACATGCATCTGAAATGATACCTGTGCCATTCTCAGTGGGATGTCTGGTGCCTTCTTTCCCTTTAGCAGTGCTTACTACAAGTTCTCAACCAAGAGTTTGTCTCAGAGCACACCAGCAAATGCTCACTTCTGTGTGCCTACAGTGCATGAGTCCTGCACAGACATACCCTCAAATGCCCATTATACCAGTCTCACCATATTTTTCCATGGAAACAGACATAAACACTGTTTAAGGAGATGACAAAGGCTATTTTGCTGACAGCTTTTTATGGCAAAAAGGTGTAGAAGGATTCTTAACAGGTTAGATATATTTAGGTCACGAAACCATTTCTTTTGTCCAATATCTCTAGAAATGTCTGCATTTTGGCATCTACAGGTGACTGCGACTGTGAAAAACAACGTTAATATATGTTGTGTTATTCCTGAGCAGTGTCAGAAATTTATAAAAAGCATTGCCAGGGCACTGCTAACACTCCTGCAGCAGAAGTGGTGGAAATTTGGCAATTGCTGTATATGACATGGAAGAGGTATGCACGTCTCCCTCTGTTATACATTTGTCTTGAAACCATGTAAACCTTCTTCAGCCAAATAAATACAGGTGAAGACAGTAATATTTCATTCTGGTGTCTCCAGGATTGTACAACTGTTTCTGAACTGAAAATCCAGTTTCTTCTCAAGGTAGCCAGACCTACTCTGCTTCAGAGAAAAAGATCTTTTCTTTGAACTTCAGGCTTTGCTCTCCACACTCCCACTCCATGAAGCAAGAATAAGTTGAATACTGATGAGCCACACTGAAAATTTGGGGGAAAAAAAAACAAAAGACCACTTCTGCTATCAGGAAAGATATCAATTTTATTTTCTTGCTGACAGATAACACACACACACTGCCCATCACCTTTCCCCCAGCCAAAAAGTACTGAAAATTTATCTCATATTGTTAATACACCTCCTGCTGACATAATGATTAACTATGTTTTTCTCTTTGTCCAAATCTGTCCTGCAGACATTGGTTGGCCTTGTCATCTCTCAGTTTCAACACCTTTGCAGCACTGGATAAAAGTCATACAGCTGAAGAAGATACTGTCCCCAGGCACCTGCCCTTCCCCCACTAAGTCGAGGTGTCTGCCTCATAAATCATCTCTCAGGTAACATAATGAGATGAACCAGAAAAACCAAACAAAAAATTGTAACAGCAAAGGATTTGCCCATTTCCAGTGACATCTTCAGTGTTGAAACAAGCTGCTCAATGCACAGTACTGCAATGCACTTCAGCAGCTTCTAATCACGAAAAGCCTCTCTCAAATACATACTCTCTGTGCTTAGACACTGTTTTCATGCCTATCCCTGAATATTCCATATTCTCCAAAACTACTGATTAAAAAAAAAAGTTAATAAGACTAATTAATGCTAATTACAATAATCATTAACATATTTTTTTCACATCCAGAACAGGTTTTATCCTCTTAATTTTCCTTAATGAGAAGGTTTTCCTTAAGTGTTTTTTATTTAATGTGAACATACTGTAGCAAGTTTTGTTCTTCCACCTAGGTTTGTGATTTCAAAAGCAAAAAAAAAAAAAAAAAAGAGAAATAACTTTTTATTTAATCCCAAAGTTTCAAACTGGTATAAGAGTTTGAACATAGAAACCCATATATATGATCTACTGTATAACTTAAAGACTGTGGGGATAAAGCAAATCTCAGCAGAGTTTATTGGTACTTTGCAGTGGAACTGGGACAGTTATAACTCAGCAGACACACTTACAGGTCCAGACACCCATGTGTTTTTCAGCAGATTTAGGCTCTTCAGCATTTAATAATTTTTATTACTTGAGCCCCTGGTAATCATACATAACAACAAAGGAATCCAGTGCAGAGATCTTCTCTCATTCTGCTATCAGAGTTTGCTCTGCATGAAAGAAAGTAATTTAGCTCAGAGATTTCACAGACAACCTAAAACCTGCAAGGCTTTTTCAAGAGATTAGGGTCCTGTGTCTATGAACCCAGCACCGAAGTGCATAGTTGTACTTCTCAGCAAGAGAGGGCCAGTGTGGGAACCACACACTGGACCCCTGATCAGCCTCCCTGTGAAGTCACTTCTCACCTCTGGTTTGGACCACTTCAACAAGCACTCTGCTGGGCAGCACCTGAACCTCACAGGAGCAGCTCTCAGTCCATAACAGTCAAGGGTGCATTTGTTTTGGCTCTCTCCCAACAACACAGCCTTGTAACAGCATCCTAGTAGATGCTGCATCTTTGAGCACACCACATCCTAAAACATAAAACATACACCTTCTAATTTGTATGCTAAAACCACTTGTCTGGTGGGTTGTAACACAGACTCTGCATTATTTCAGGCAGTCTGAACAGCAAAGAGACATAAACATGTCCTAAGGCCAGAGGGTACCCAGGAGACGTTAAAGCCAATTTATACTTAGTGTCCATTTGAGACGGTGCACTGGACATATGGTCCCAGGGTTTGAGCTGTGCCTGTGATGTTTTCAGCAATGCAGGCATTGCATAATGCCCACTGTCTTCCTGGATGCCACAAAGTCCCAGTCTGAGGCCGCCCTTTGTAAAATCCAGTCTTTCAGGTTACAGCTTCTTCACATGGAGATGCGCACGTACACACAAGTCAAGCTATCATTTTACAGCACAAGAGATCCTCTGCACGAGCACATGGCATATGCAATCAGGCTGTGTTTATTCCCTCTGGCTCTGAGGCCATCTGGCACTAGTGAAGTCTATTATCATCCAAAAAAGGGTGCCCGCATCCAAACTACATGTTGGGCATGGTGCCTGGCCCGTGCTAATTCTCAAAACATGCCCAGGAACTGTTTGGAAGAGACCTGGGCTGACTGCCCAGGGACAAACCATTCCAAGGACTGCTCAAACAATTTAACAGCATAGACAATGGACTTAGTGCCTGGGACTGTCTTCTGGCACTGTGTAATTTCCAGTGTGAGCAGAGCCTGCAACTGCAATGAAAAAGGCTGATCCTTCATGGAGCACACTTCTCTCTGAGTGGCATAGAGCACTTCCCATCTAGTGCATGTTAAGAGTGTCTTCAGAGATCAGAAGATTTCTGGAAGTCAAACTGCACATATTTTACTGTATCCTGGAAACACTGCAGACCGAGCACTTGAAAGTCCAATAATGAACTAGGAAAAATCCATTTGTAATATTTGTCATTGTATGTTCAGTACAAGGGGGCAGAGCTCTAGAGGAGAACAGGCAAGCCGGGTTACCAAAGGGTGTCCATAGGAACAGGCTTGCATGAGCCAAGACATAAAAAGGATTCAGCTGAGGAATCTAAAGCCAAACAGCTTTCAGGATGTTGGAGCATCACATCCATAGCGGTGAGCATGGTTTTCACTCCTTTGGTTTTCACTCCTTTGGTTTTCTCAGATTTGTGAGGAGACCACTTACAAATATAGGGAAAGAAAAAAAAAAACCAGCCATTTTAAACAAAGTAAGATGAGAAAAAAAACCCCAACATATTTTCCCATTTATCCTACCTTAAAAACTAATAAACTGAAATAAAAGTTTCTATAAACATGAATTGTTTTTCAGATTCCAACATTCGTGGAGATACCGCAACACAAGATGCTTTCAAAACCCCATTTCTTCTTTTTTTGTAGTTAGTCCTAGGAAATGGGAGGGTATATGGCTCCTGTAATAATCAAAGGCATTTTCTGAAATAATCAGAAGCATATCAGCTCACATGTTTACACCCACAGGACAGCGACATCTCACACGGCAATAGCGTACAGAAACTCAGGAGTGGAAAGGATTTCCCTGGACTCAGCTGTCTGCGACTGCAGGTGACCATGCCATATGGTTCCAAATCTTTATCAAGCTCCACCTTCATAACTGGGTTATTTGCCTCCGAGACAGAGATGTTCTTGAATGTTAGCTCTCTGACAGTCAGAAACGTGAAGTTACTCGCAGCAAGTGCACACCGTTTCTCCTCATGACATCACTGTCATTGCTGAAATCTCTCTGCTTCCCCCTCTGCTATTCACAGAGACAAGGCCTTCCCACTCTCAGACTTGGGGCCAACCAAATCTCTTTACAATATGTCGATGGTGTTGATGATAAAGCTCTTTACATTGTTAATAACTAGCACTTCAATAACTAGCACATATTTTTGACAGGAAGTTATGTCATCCAGATATCAGATTAGCTTGGCACAGTCTTCCTTTGAAAGATAGGTTGAATTTTTTATCTTTCACAGTAATAGCTTTCACTCTTTTTTCTAATTGTCTCAAACTACTCAAGTCAGACTAACAGACGTTAAGTTTTTGCTTTCCCTTTCATAAACACATGCGTTATGGAAAGGGTAAGTATAAGGATAATCTCATGAGCTCACAAAAACAGTGCAGATGAAAATCACAGAAATTCTTTATATTTTCTTGTTTCTTATTTTCAGGTTCATTTGTGGGGATTTTTTTGGATTTTTTTTTTGTTAGTTGGGGGTTTTTAATTATGATTTCTATAGAGTTAGAAAAAGAAGCTAGTACAACAGTGCAGAAAAACATTGAAAATTTAATTTTTTAACCTTAAGCTCTTCACTAGCTTAAATTATAGAATAAAGATCTCTCACTTACAAGATCAGATTTTGTCAGTGACATTTTTGTAAAGGAAAACATACAAAATCCAGGGGTTTCTTTGAGAATCAGCAAATCCCACTGAATGAAAATCCACAGGAGTCTCAGAGTATTACTGCAGTGCAGGTATTAGTCAACTGCTTTAATGAGTTGACTGCCTGAGATTCAATTCACTTGCAAGTCTCAGTGAGTGTGTGTCCTTCTGCCTCTAAAGCCGAAGTGGTCTTAGCAGATCGTAAAAGAAAAGGCGCTTTTCTTCCCCATTACTGAAAAATCCTTAAGTAGACTCATGGACTTAATTTAAAGGATCTGGCAAAATGAACATGCAGTGGAGAAAGTTTCAGCTGAAAACAATTTGTTTGTGAATGTTATAAGTAATTTAAAAAAAAAAAAAAAAATTGGACCGGAAGTTAGACGCTAACCATAACCAGCGGACATTTGTCCACCCAGATTTGCTGAGAAATTTTCAGGGCAGAGCCGCAGGTACCCTTGATTTGTGTGTGCTGATTACTCCATCATGTATCACATGTATGAGAACCACGTGAGGCGTATCACGGGTCGGCAATCCGAGCTTCTGACTGCGGGCGCTGCTTTCGAGTAAAACCGCAGGCAGAATTGCTGTCACAATTATGCCAGCGCTTAACCTCACTTCGCTTCGTTTATATTTAAGTTTTGCTGTCTTCCCAAAGCTGTGCATCTCTTACGACAGCTACTGTATTTGGGCTAAGTTTCTGTATTCCGTCCAAGTTCGCATAAATCACGAGCTGTGGCTGTCTGGTATCCAAATGGACTTTTTTTTGTCGTGAGCAGCTTCTACCATTTCCATCAAACATAGGCCTTTTCTTACTTTTGACACCTATGTAACAACAATGATTTTTTTCTCTCAGTTCATGTATTCTTCTGATTTCCCCTAAAATTTCCTTAGTATAATTCTGTGTTCCTTTCACCTTTCTGCCACCACCTACTCTCTGAGATTACCAGGCAATTCTTGAACTCTCCTTTCTTCTGCTGTCCTTTTTTAATGTCGTTGTCTCTTAGAATTTATAAAAGTAGACAAACATAAACACCAAGCTGCACATACACCTAGGTATTAGCACTGATTTCCAGTGTAACTACATTATCTACCTTTATCTACCTTTTCTTTCATGCTTTTCTGGTCGTGGTTAGTTCTTTTGGTTCTCTGTGGCCTACCTCTTCAGCGAGCTCTCAGATTTATGCAGAAATTAATTCAATAGTTCTGTGAAACTGAAAAGGTAAACTCTCCAGGGTATGAACTATTTGCTTCTCTCACATTTGTCTTTATTTGTTTTTGTAGAGTGCTATGCATGCCTAAGTTTGAAATACTAAGTATAAGGGCCAATGCCGTTAACTCCTCAAACCCCAAAGTCATACGCCAGGTTGATTTTCAGGCTGAATATTCTGCATAAGGTCAGTTTCCCTCAGGCTGGGGGACAGGATAGCTCCAGGGATTGGATTTATGCCTGTCTCTTCATTTAAACATGGTGAGGTATCAAATGTCTGGACGAACGTGGCATATTGTACACATTAATTGTTATGTTAACCTACTTGACGGATGCCAAACAGAAGCAATATTTTGAACCTTTGTCATCTTCAAGTGACAGAATTTGTTGCGAATACGGTGTCCAAGTTCACATTACACGCATATGCACACAAAACTCCCGCTGGCTCCTGGTGCTGCTACATAGACGCGATGAGAGTCTGCAGAGAAAAACTGCTTTTGGAAAACTATCTTGGGAGTGGATTTTGTCATCAGCAGCATCTCACAGTTTCTGATGAATATCTACAGTAATTCAGTAGTTCACCACACAGAAGCACTTTATGTCAGTGATACCATGCTGTCTCATATCTAATAACCTTTCTCGGGGCAGCTATATATATCTAGAAAAAAAGAAAAAAAATTATGAAGCATTACTGCAAGATTAATCAGCCAGAAAGACAGGCATTACTTATGAGCTATGCACAAGGAACATTCTTCTTCCCATTTTGGAGGTGTACTCTGTAACAATGCTGAGTCCCCATCATGACATACTCACGGTTACTCAGGCCTCCCTTCCCTCACAGCTCTTTATGTGCCTGTGGTTTGGGAGCTACAGCCCTCACCCCATAACCTAACGTGAGACCCGGTGCTTAGGAAGAGTACTCAGAAGGAGCAGTTGAAAACTTTGGCATGATGAGACTTCCCTGACGAACCCAGCTCCATGGAAACCTTGTCATCCCTCAATCCCATCAGTTACAGACTGAGAGACCCTTCCCTGTATTGCATCACCCGACCCTTCCACCGCTGCAGTTTTCTTCTGTTCTTGTCCTATTTTGCACAAATATTCACTCTCTCATCACTGACAAAACTACAAATCACAGTTTCCTTTCTGTCCTGAATCCCTTCTCCACTTGTACATCATCCTTCTCTCTGTTTTATTGTTATGTTTTGTCACTTATAAATAGATGTCTCTTTGCATCTGACCCTTGGTCTGCGAAGCCTTCTCCGCCCTATGGCTCAGGAGAAGCCATTTTGGTCTTTCTGGTTTTGCAGTTCTCCCAAGAATGTAATTTCCTTGGGAAAAGGAAAAAGCAAAATTAAAAAAAAGAAAGTAAATCTTCCCCTTCATATCAAAATCCATTCATCCACTTCTAATTTTAGTTTCCCTTAGCGAATGCTACCCTGTAATTAAAACATTGGCAGATGAGAATATTATAGAGCCTTGCAGTTCAAGTGAACATTATTGTTAAACGTAATAATTTTGTGTCTGACAGCCTAGTAAACTGACTGAAAACATGTAGGACCGGCCAGATGAAGGCTTGCAAGGACCAGTTTACACGGCATCGTGCAGACTCTGTTTCCACAGGTAGTGTTTGCAGCAGGACTAAAACCAGCCAGCAGCTGATAGAGGCCAACATACCAGGGCCAATGCTGACCTCTACCAGCAGACGTTTTAACTTCCTTTTCATGGGGATGCTGTATAACTTCCTTGGAAACCTTTCATTCACAGATGTGTTGCATGTCAAGTAACAGGACCATTGCAGAACCAAGCTGCCAAAATAATTTCCTTCCCACCACCTAAGTATCCATATTCCACAGACCTCTCACTTTCCTAACCTGGGTAGCAGGATTCAAATTAATAAGTGCCATGCTCAACAAAACAAATGCCAGTGTCCGCAAGCATTTTTATTAGGAGTTCCACTCACAGGAGACTCCTGGCAGCCGCTCATTCCTATCCTCACTGCCTTCCATTTCATTAGCCATTCCTTCCATCCCCAACCCCATTTCTGTCCCGACCTTAGATACAGCGGCATCGGCAAATCTGAGGCAGCTGTGAGCAGCACTGTAGGGGTAGGAACAAATGCCTGGGGAAGGGCAGCCCCTCTTAAACACGCTTTACGAAGATCAGATTGTTTCAAAGAGCAACTATCCCAACACAGAAACAATCTGAACATTTTACAGCTGACATACACCTGTGTCAGGACTGAACAGGGATTTTGCCTTTATTACATCAGCAAGATGCAAGGGTGCAAATCCTAGTCAGTCTTCTATCCACCTGTTTTAGAGATTTTAGCCTGACAACTGAAATAATACCACAGATAATTCTGTCAAGTAGAATAAAATGAGCAAGCTCAGGAACATGGGTAAACTTCAAAAAGCAGAGCCCAAGAAGGCATTAAAAGTTTTATCAGTCCCTAGAAAATCAGCAAAGATGTGAGCACAGCACATTAGCTCCCTAGTCTTTCCTCTCGTCTACCTCACAATGCAGAAGATTTAGCCACATGTATCAACTTTCGTCTTTAAGTTTTCTCTCGTACCGAATATGAGTCAGAATTTTTTCACAAAGCAAATCAGGCCTTAGGGAAGGTGTCAGGAGAAATGGATCATGTATCTTCATGAGGAAGAGTATCCTTTTCTTATGAGGAAAGACTGCGGGAGCTGGGCCTGTTTAGTCTGGGGAAGAGAAGACTGAGAGGCGATCTCATCAAAACATGAATATCTCAAAGGTGGGTGCCAAGAGGATGGTGCCAGATTCTTTTCAGTGCTGCCCAGTGACAGGATGAGGAGCAATGGCCATAAAATAAAATAAAATAAAGCACGAGCAGTTCCACCTCAACATGAGGAAGAATTTATTTACATTGAGGGTGGAAGAGCCCTGGCACAGGCCGCCCAGGGAGGTAGTGGATCTCCCTCTCTGGCAAAATTTCAAATCCACCTGGACAGGTTCCTGTGCAACCTGTTCTAAGTGACCCTGCCTTGGCAGGGGAGTGGGACTGGATGATCTCCAGAGGTTGCTTCCAACCCTAGCAATTCTGTGATTCATGCCACACTGCCTGGAGGTAGGAATGCTGGGCTGTGCTTTCTTCTAAAGTAAGGAGGGAAAATGCAAGACACTGGCTACTTTTTGTTAGGATTTATGCAGATGAGTAATTCTTTGCTTTGCTGTAAATGCAGGGGAAACATATTTTTATATAAAGAAATAAAACAGGCTTATTTAAATAGAAAACAACATTGGTTTTTTAAACTTTCCAAACCAGTTTCAAAAAACTCTACCTCTGCACTCCCAAATCTCTAGCTTGCATTCACATTTTACTGATGAAACACGCTAGAGTAAAACGTGAATAGAAGTATTTAAATTGTGCTGTTTCAGTTTTAATCTGATCTCTCTGCAACCACCTTAATAGCTCTTTCTTTGGGAATTCTGTTGTCACAAAGCTCCTGTAGGGGTTTCCTGGTAAATTTTCTTGGCCTCCTAGTCCCTGTACAGATGATGTGTTGTCCTGCTCATTTTGGTATTAGCTGTCAAAAGGGGATGGTGTGTTAATCGATGATGGGCTTAGCTTTCAACCTTCAATTAGAGTCTTCATTTAAAATGTTGCAGGACCAGCCTGTTTAAAGTCTCCTAAATATTAAAATTGGGAGTGTTTTGCCTGTGGTGAGTGAATCTGGGCTACGACTGAGAGACGTCCAGTATTTCTAGTATCTGTAGTGCTCCACAGAGCAGAAGTTCAGTGGAAGTACCTTATAGGAAAGCAGGCTCTTTGCCATAAGTTTGTCTTTCCCCTGCTCTCATCTGCATGCATTGCATCATGCCAGGAGGCAGACAGCTCTCTCACTCATTCCTCCAGCCTGCCCGGGGAGCCTTCAGTGCCTTTTATAAACTCATTTCTCATGCCTGGGAATAAAGAGTTAGTCTTCCAGATTCCAGCTGAAATAATGCATTGACCAGGTTATGAAATCCAGCATCTCTCTTGTACGTTCCCTCCTCCTGAGAAGGAGTTCACTATCTCAATCCCAAGAGATGTTAATGTGCAAACTACGTGCCAGAGGAGAACACTACACACCCATCCAACGTGCACAGAAAGCAGGATGAATCCACTGACTGGTATGTTGCTACATGACATGAACTTGCTGCTGCTTCCCAGGAATATTGCCAGTGAAGGTATTCAAGGTCATCTTGCACAGAAAAGAGACATATCACACACATCTGCATGATTGTTCCTTGAACTACAGCTAACTTCACAGAAAGCTGAGTTAATCTTGGCCAAGCTAAAATAAAATATTCCAGAGACTAAAAGTGTTGTGCAGGGGAGCTACAGAATCTGTCTAAATGGTTAATTAACAGTGCAAGGGATAGTGGGCAAAACATTAGTAGGGAGAAGAGCTCAGGCATCCAGTTAGACACAAGCATTTCATTTTATTCCATCATTTCAAAAGCAGGCATCTATAGCACCAGCCTGATACATGTGAGACTCCTTTTTTTTTTTGCCCTAAAGGATCTTCCCCAGCTCATCTAGATAGCTCTTGGCTTACTTTAAGGTTAAGTCTACATTAAGTTCAGATGTGTAAGTGGACATTCTTGTCAGTCATATTGCTATAATTTGTTATAGCAAAAATAAAAGCGAGGCTGCCTGAATAAAAGGGTACAAATCATATTAGACTGAGTGAGTGCTTCTGTTCAGTTGGATCCAAGCACAGAAGTTTACATGACAGTGGTGCACAGTAAAATAGGTAGAACAGATTGCAACAAAATCTCGGTTTTCAGGTTATGTACATGAGCTCATATCTCATCGTCTAGGATTAATATCATTACAGTACAAAATCCTCCCCTCAACGCCCAAATTTCCAAACATTAATGTCATTTGGACATCCTGAATTGCTGCTATATAGAAGTCAAACAGTACTAAATTTACTTCATGGCACATAAACATTTTCGCAGTCAAAACTCTTTGTGTAAAATGTCATTCATGTTTGACAACTAAATGGAAGACAGCAATCCCCATCCAGGGGAATCCATCCCATCAGCCAGTCTTGAATCCCATGAATTTTGTGTGCACTAAATTAATTTTCTTGGTCTGTAACATGTGAAACCCGTTCAGTACTTGCAATACTCTGGCTACAGTTACAGTTTTTCTGGATGAGTCCATATCCTGGACAGAGCAGCAGGCACAAGACAGATCATTAAAATGGATCAACTGGGGACCTAAGGACTGGATCCACTTTGCAGGATTGATTCCTTCTGACATCCTTGCCTTCTCTTCAAAGTCTCACCACCTCTTAGCAGCTCTCCTCCCTTACAGGAGGTAGGTCCTTTTTCTGAGGAAATAGCTCATGGTGCATGTTTCAATAAATGAATTCCAGAAGGAACACAAACTTCTAGCCTAAAAACTCTTGGGTATCTGACCTGAACAGATGGAGCAGCAAGCCCCTCAAACTGTGTGATCATCTCCCTTGGGCACAAACCAATTCAACAGAAAAATTAATTCCAACATGATTCACAACTAAGTGTTTCATTCGTTGTGAGAAAAGAGTCCTCAGAACTTTATTTCCCATAGGGAGAAGGGATATTTTAACTATCAACCACAGTTCAGGGCAAAACAAGCACTGAAACACTTCCCCAGAAGTGTTAGGTTGGGATTTTTTTGTTTTTCTGGTTTTTTCTCAGCTTGATTTTTCCATCTGTAGGTGAGAAAGAAGGTGAGAAAAAGGCAGAAGACAGATACGGTGATGGAAGCTGGAAAAGAAGTACAAAGGATTGTGTTAGCACTTGCATCCAGTCTGAACTATGGAAAATACCATGAGCTCTTGTGGACCAAAACGCTGTAGATGTGTAGATGTGTACAATGCATGCACTGACACAAGCAGAAGAAAAACTCCTTGCTTGGTTTTTCTTTCTTTTTTTCCTATCAGCACCAGAAACATGAGTTTTGCCCCTTGCTAGAGGCCTGAACTGTTCCTGTGCACATTTTAGCGTATGATTCAGAAAAAGTTCTTTTTTTGTCACGGCCCCATTACCTAATGTTTTGCAGTCCTGTCCAATAAAGATTTATTCATCTCATATGTTCCTGGTTGTGACCTTATGTTCGGCTGCAGTTGGACCGCTTTGCACTCCAAGGCTCTTTCCTCAGCATTCCAAACCTGGGAGCTGCTGTTCCTGGGAAGACCAGGCTGCAGAGCCTCACTGGACAGTAAATCAGCCCCTGAAGGCCCAAACTTTTTAAATCAAGCATTCAGCCTCATCTGTTTTGTTATTGCACTAATACTGCCCCGAGGAAAATCACAAAGAAGAGTCCAATATATTTCAAATACGTTATTTAACTGAAGCATGTTTTCTTAGAATCAGTTTGAATATTGCAATGCTTAACTTTTCTTTGAATTCCCCTATGTGCTGCTTGTGATAGAAGTATCTGACCCAGCTTTTCACTGAAAATAGGAAGCCACCGTGAGGGTTTACATGACTGAAGTGGGAGCTGTACTTATCTTGCCAGCCCCCTGATCCGGTCTTGTTTCACACTGAAGTTTTCTGCAGCAAAATCTCATCCCTCCACAAACCGCGTGCAGCTGTGCAGTCCAGAAAATGTGACTCAAAAGTTTTCTTTGAAAGCATTGCCCTCCTTCACTCTCCCTTGCTGGCCAGAAGTTCATGAGGATCATCCCCACATTTGTTTTAATCCCTTCAGTATTTAGTTCCTCAATCCAGCTACTTTTCCCTCCTGGTGAAACCCCATGGCAAATCTTGTACTGAGAACTAGCAGCGACGCTTCTTTCTCTGCTCAGGGAAACTCAGTGGTTAGCACAGGAGAGGCTCAGTGCTGACATATCTTGGGAAAGGTGGTGTTTCAGTATCATGAGATATTCACCTTCTAATAGTTATTTGACAATGATCTAAAGATCCACGATATTAATTGCAGCTAATTTCTCCTACTCACCACGCTGAAAGTGAAGTTCAAACTGTGGATTAATGGCCCTTTGCTACTTATGAGGTTCTTTATGGCTAATTTGGCATCATCCATCAAGCTTCGTTCATACATTTATTCAATAAAATGAGCAGGGTTTAACCAGGGAAGATGGGTTAATAAAAAAATAATGAAGGATATTTCTTAGACACTCTGAGGAACTCAGTACTTGAACTTTTCAACTTGCATTTACTTGCCCAGATGATCATTGTATGTGATCTTCCATTTTTCCTTATTCATTTTGCTCAGTATATTTTTTTTCCACATATTTCACTACCTGTAAAAAAATCTAAGACACCAAGAACATAAGAAAAATAAGCTTAGTCATAATAAGTCATTATTACATCAGTGGTTTTGATAGGAGGGCTAGTAAAAATTTTGTTTTATCTGCACTGAATTCACTGACTTTACAAGGGACCTATCTTTTGCTCTTGGCTTAAGTAACAGAAAGTTGCGTTTGAGGTGCTGCCACCATATGAAAAGTACTTTTCAGTGACCTGAGAAAGAACACATATGAGGCTAGAATCATCGTGTGTTTCCTCAAGAAGCAGAAGTTTACCATAATATCAAGCCTTTCCTTCAGATTTTCTCTGTGAGAGAAAATTCAGTAGTGTTTGACCTAGAAACCTCAGGCTTAAATAATAATAGCTGCAGAAAACCAGTTTTTAATAGGATTGCATTTCCCAGTTTCAGAAAACGTGAATTCCCCTCACTTTGCGTGGATTCTCTAAACAGGGAAATCCAATTCCCTTTGGATTCTTCCCCTCTGAGCAAGGGTGAGACTGAGTCATCCTCCATTTGTTTGTCTTTGATGACAAATATTACTCTCAACTTACAAACAATGTCAGCAAGAAAACAGAGCATCTGGAGCTTGTTCAGTTGTACTTCTACCTTTCCAAAATGCTACATGATAAATATGCATATGGTTAATTTTAAACACTTGAAAACCTTCCCTGGCTTTAGCTGGGATGTTTCTAACATTAAAATTTGCCAAATGAAGACCATCATACTTATTGAAGCCGTGCCCCTTTTCTGATAGTAGTGTGACATTCCTGGCAGTGAGACAGACTTTAAAATTTCTTCCTTTAGTCAAACTCTTCTTGGAGCACCATGACATTCAGGATTTAACACAACCGCTTATGCTGAAAGTGCCACCTACACCCTGGTGGGTAGGTTTTTGGACAAACCACGCTTTTCCCCTGCAGAGAGCACTGCTAAGGCTGCCAGCCTTGCCTTTGAAAGCTGCTAATTCTCTTTGTTCACCTGTGAGTCCCAAATGCAAGGTGTGTGATGGAAACCATTTGAAAACATAGCCCAGTCTGCAGCAAGCAACGGATCTAGTCTGGAATCTTATGTCTTCTTTTCTCATTGATTCAATTACGGTTCTATCTGAAGCAGTGAAAAAAAAGCAGAATGCTGGAACTTCAGCAATCCAGTTTAAAGGCAAAGAATTCCATACCAGACTACAAAATGCTGCACGCAGAAAATATGAATATTAATGTATTGCAGTTTCAGCTGCTAGAGTCTTTTCTCCTTGCTGTATTCTGCCCTGCTGAGCAATGAAATAGGTGTTCTGTAGCGCCAGGCTCTTTTCACAACAGACAGGATGAAATTGTTTCCTTGGTTAGACAGCTCACCCTTGAGGTATGCTCCAAGCATATCCTTTTTTGCACATCTATACTGCAACTTCCAATTAGGGAGGCAATATAAGCAGCAAGAGGCAGCAGGGGAGAGAATAAGATGTTCTTTGTCTCCAGACAGAAAATTCCTTGCCGAAAAAGAGTTAGGATTCGGCATGACAAAGTTCCTTTGCTTTTACTCATGTGAGAGAATTCACATGCATGTGCATGACTTTCCTAAAGCCTGTTGGAACTACAGCTCTCAGAACTTGGACTATCCAGAGAGCAGGGAATGTTTGTCTGATCCTCTGCAGCAACACTTTTATGGAGAAAAGCATTCTTCTCCCAAGAGTATTCTCATCTGCAAATGCGACACAGCCTCTTCTCCATCTGATAGAGGTTTTCCACTAAATTCAGTCTGGGCAAAATAACTAAGCAAATCCTGCTGTTATTCCTACTTGTTGCTGCTTGCTGATCTTTTATAGTCATTCCTAATGCAACACGAGATGAGAAAGAAGAATATACTTTTAAAATAGGGGACCGAAATACACTGCACAAGATTATTTCCAGGTTGCTGCACATCATCAGAGGCTGACATGGCTGGACACTGCTGAGGCAACACCAAGCAATTAACAACTCAGATTAAATATCCAGCAAAGCTCCATCTCAGCTGGGATTCTAAACCATGCCCTTGAGCAAATCTTTGGGGAAATCACCAGTAACACTCCTATCCTCATAGTTCACGACTTTTTTTCTGAGAATACGAAACTGATTTGATTATTTTCAGGCTTCACAACATTCTAGCCTGTGTTCATGTTTGCAATAGATTGCAATGCCTTAATACCTGTTGTTTACTTGGAAGCAGAAAGGATAAGCAGCACCTAGCTCAATCCAGCATGAAAGCTGAAGCAGAATTGGGGTTAAGTTTGAGCCCTTCATGCCACCTTTGCAGTTTCTGAGTTTTTCTTTAACTTTTGGCTCTGTAGCCTCAAAGTAACTTCAGTCAAAATATCTGAGCATTGTCAGGTTTCAGGTCAAAAGTATGTCAAAAGTAGAGTTTTACATGAATCCCACCCAACAGTAAATACCTCCCTGCATTTGATATCCAGCCTAAGCTCCCTTGAAAAGTTTTAGGTTTTGTGGTGAATATTTCTCACAGCTCTAGGTTGAATAAAGCTGGAATGTTATACTCCTCTCAGCAGGTTTCATCCAAATGCCAGCTAATTTGATAGACAGCCTCGTATGAGGAGAGTGGGTCAAGGCAAATATTTTGTTGGTGTACAGTCAGATTCTCAAGCACTATGCACAGGACAGTGCCAGCCAGAATAATAAAACAAGACAGCAAGGGTCACTTTTTTTTCACTTACTAGTTTCAAGTAGCGAATATTGAGGGCAAAGTTCTCGGGGAAGGCCTCATGAAACACTTATCTTCTTTTAGACTCATGACTACAATAAAAAACATCTTAGAGTCACAGCAACAAATTATTTTCTACACTGTTAAAAATGGTCAATTTTTCACCCTCAGAGTCGGTCTCAACTCCCCAGTTCAGCTGCCACCTACCTTCAAGAATGCTCAAAGACCCTTCTTTCCTCGGTTTATCCCAAGAAAGTCCCCTGGATGGTTACATTTCTGTAAATAGGTGCCACACAGCTTCCTTTATCCCAGCTACACAGAGCATCAGCATAGGAAAATTCTGCACCAGAGGGACCTGAGAGGATAGATTACAGAATCACTGAATGGGTCAGGTTGGAAGGGACCAGAGTTGGTCATCTCCAGAGCGGGAGACTCCACACCCTCTCTGGGCAATCTGTTCCAGTGCTCAGTCACCCACACAGTAAAGTTGTTCTTCCTCATATTCAGGTGGAACTTCCTGTGCTTCAGTGCCTGCTTGTTGCCTCTTGTCCTATTGCTTGGCACCACTGAGAAGGGCCTGGAAACATCCTCTGACACCCTCCTATCAGATACTCAGAGACATTGATGGGGTCCCCTCGGTCATTTCTTCTCGAGGCTGAACAGGTCCAGCTCCCTCAGCCTTTCCTTGTAAGAGAGATGCTCCAGTCCCTTAATTGTCTTTGCCACCCTTTGCTGGACCTGCTCCAGAAGCAGCTGGATGCACAGTCTCCCAGCTTCAAACATGCATAGACCAGCCAACAAGAGACCTGACCTGACAAGATTTTTGTCAGAGCAGTGGCATGACCATGCACCACAGCCTGTGTCTGAGCAAGGGGGCTCTGGTGGGTCCGTCACAAGAGTGAAACTAAAAACAGTGGCTTTGGGTGGCAGGTATGCCCCAAACCTCAGGAAAGAGGTGATGTTCTACCCCGTGCTGAACTGTTATTCAGAAGGCAGATTGCCTGCCTCAGACTCAGGCAGCAGTTTTCAGTGCTGTTATCAGCCTTGGAGAGGTCCCTGGACGCAAACTTCCTAACACATAGGAATATGCCTCCTCAGTTTTGTCTCACGTTGTCATGAAGAAGGCCCAAAAAGTTATTTTACAACAATTTTCCTTGTCTTTTTCTTCATAGCCATTACCTAAAGGCCATGAAAACAAAAGTAGCTAAATATGAGAAGTTATATTCCTTCATTGGAAAATTTAAATTGTTAACTCTTATCTGTAATGAAAAACTTTGTGCAACACTGCTTTTAGTTTGTCATGCAGAATAGATCAAAATATCTAAAGAAATTATATTGAAAACACTGCAAACCAGAAAATAACCTTTGCAACAGTCCTTGTTTAAATTATTTCAAACATAGCACTTCATATTGCAAGTTCCCTGACATTCTACCTGTATGTTTGATCACTGGACTCTCCTTCACAAAAGGAGACTCTCCTTCACACCCTCTTTTATTTAAGGCTTTCCATCACTCAAGGTGTCCTACAGAAAGAATAATCCATCTGCTGGTAAACTGATGGCAAATTCTAGTCAGGCATGCATTCAGAGGACAACTTCCCAATCCCTATAGGCTTAAGAAACAATACAGCCTGTTACACCCGTCAGAAAATGAGGCCCCGTGGGTCAGTTCTGCAAAACCACAAGCAGAGCACCAAATAGAAAGGATTACTAACCTCTATTCAAACAGGGCTCTCTTGGTAGGTTCTGTTACGCAACTTTTCCGAAAGCATGTTAGATATTGGCAGACACCGAGAAATATCATCCAAGTCCTGTTTTCTCTCTCTCTCTCTCTCCCTCTTTTCCTTCTTTCTTTAATACAGTCAGTCAATTTGGTGTCCTGGAGAGAGAAAAAATGTTCCGTGAAGAAATCACTTTGAAGCTTAATTTTTCACTGCCAAAGTACTTGGGACACTTGTTTTTTCCAGTATTTCTCTAACTCTTGTTATCACTACTGCTGACTCATCTCCTGATGCTGAGGGAAAAACAGTTTTATGGGAACACGAAGAGGTCATGACTGAATTATTTTGGCTGTTATAAATGGCTCTGCAACTCATTCTCTGCACTGCTATTAAACAGATTTTCACAAATTCTGCATCAAAGCTAATGTTCCAGAGTAGGAAGATTCCCAGAGAGGTGGAGAAGCATGTAGCCTTACCTCTTGAGCAGAAGCAGCATCTTTCAACCAGTTGTGGTGAACATCACTCTCCTGAGTACTGCTGAAGCAGTACTCCACAGCAATTCCATTCCATGCTCCCCAGTGGGAAAAGAACATCTCCAACCTTCTCCCTAAGTCCTTATGAGGTGCCGTACCTCAGGACTGATACCTCAAGGCATTTCTGGAAAACATAAAAGTTCTGTGATTTTTCCTCTTTTTTCCCTGCCTCTGAAGCTTGCATACGGATTTCGTTTGTTTAGAAACAAAAACAAACCCACTGAATTATTTCTCCCTCTTTCATAAAATCCCACATTCTCTCTGCATACGCATCTAAATATATTCAAAAGCAAATCGAGTAAATCAAATAAATCACTATTTCAATGAATTTTACCTGCATTTGCTGCCTATAAACCTAAGCAAAGTTATGAAATAACTTTTTCATATGCTTTAGTGGAAGTAATTTGTAAATTCCTTTAACAAAAACTTGTTTGTATATTGTGCTGTTTGTGACTGGTTCAGTGTAAACATTTATAACAACATTATGTGCAACTGCATCCCGTTAATCAGTCAGATGGGTTGTGTCTACTCCTTCATCAGAGGCAGAACATTATGTGACAAGAATATGAACAGGCTATGCAGCTCAACACAGCATCGACCTGGAGCGAATCTTTAAGTCTTTCTACTTTTCTCAAGATTTTAATCAAAGTATTAATCAAGAGTATTGATCAGAGATGTGTGTGTGTGTGTGTGTACATGTGAAGATGGCAGGGGTAGGCCATGAAGAGATGTAAAACTGAAAAATCCCTTCTATTAAGAACCACTACTGGATACTTTCCTTACCATGAGCTGCACTGTTCAAGCCATGAGCTAGGAGGTTGTTCAGCTAATCCCCATCTAGTGAAATTAAAGAGCATTTTACAGTTGACGTGCTAAAATGAATGTCAAATTATTTATAGGCAAAGGGACATAGTAACAGAGGGGAAGCTTTCTCCTGTCCTGAAATGGGTTTGTCTTGCAATTCTCACCCTCATCAGACAAAATATCTCACAAGCAGACAGAGCAATGGATGGGCTGGACTGCTGCATTAAAGGGACATGGTGGCAGCCTGAGGACAAAGGCCACTGCTGCTGCATGAGACCACCCTGGGGCAGATGTGCCCTTTTCCCATCGTGTACTGCAGTCACACCTACAAGCAAGGCAGACAGAAGAAAGCTGCTGAAGTTTGGCCTCCTCTTAGGTTTTAGGCATGGAATGCTTGCTCCATAATTACTACTAGCACAAAGAAAGTTGTTCTGAACAGGGAAGAAGTCAAACTTTGTCTGCTTAGAAAGTCAAAGACTAGGTTGCCAACACGGTGCAAACATGTCCAGCTTCAGCTGCAAGCTGACAGAAGGTCTTGAGGGTCGCAGTATCAGAGACAATCACCTGCCTCTCGCTTAAATCCTGTCTCAGGTGTCCTCTTCCTCAATCAAGTTCTTGGTGCACTCTGTCAGTAACTTGGAACTGTCACTGAAATTTGGAATATTTTTCATTAAGACCTGCTGTGAGAAGTCTGGAATAAGCAGAATGAAAAAAAAGCAGGAATAAATCTTCTCGGTACATGTTCAGCTGAGGGCTGATGGCTCAGATTACTGTTGGCATCAGCTTCTCCTGAGCATTTCTAGTCCTGGCATTCAAGAGAGTAGTGATAAAATATGGCTAACGTCTGTCAATCCCTGTTTCAGCAGTGAACTTCACAGTTGAATAAACATACTTCTAAGCGCTGCAGTTAGGTTTTCTTTTTAAGCACGTAGTTTCTTTATCCCCTCACATAGAAATTACTTTCATAGGAAATTTAAAATAAATAGAAGAGAAAGTTCAGTGTAGACATGTGGTGTTCATCAAGGAGAACTTCCAAATCAGCAGGAGTTTTCCTTCACAGAGCTGGAAACCATCACCATACCATCATCATCTGCTCATTTGGATCCCACCAGCTACCATGGCTGAAAGCCATTAGCCCCCTTGTCTGCCAGTTTGACCAACAGCACTTTCAGCAGTTTAGTCTCCAGAGGTTGATAAAATGGGGGAAAAAATAACATGTCATGATGGGTATTTGCCTATTTTTTTCCTAGGAATGGCTCTTGAGCCAGTTACTCCTTTGGTTGCTATTAAAATGCCAGAGCACCATAACAATCATAGTAGAAGTTTGCTTACTGTGACACTCAAGATTACTCTTGGCCATGCATCCTCCAGAAGCACGGGGCACACTTATCTCCTCCCATCAGGTGAGTGCACACGTGGCCATTTAAATCTTCCAGTGATGAGCAGTCTTTTCCTTTAAGCTTGGATGGCTTGTTTTGAATCAGTTCAGGATAAACATTAGGTAGCATTTCCACAAGAAATCACCATCTCTCTCCATTCCCACAGAATTTTCAACACCCTAGAAAGACTTAAAAGCATCACTAGCTCATAGCTGTACTCCAGAACACGTTTCTAATGAGAAGCAATAAGTGTCCTTTTGACATATTTATCTATACCTGTAGGTTTCTTCTGAAATATTTTCTCTTTTTACTCTGATGTTTCCATTTCGTTCACTTATTCTTTCTTTTCTCATGATTGTACTAGCTCCTGACAGTTTTCAATTAGCTGCTTTCAGGGTTCACATCCCTTAACATTTGCAACTATTTTGTTTCTCCCATTATACTCCTTTTCTGGGTTCCACGTTGCATATATTTACACTAATTCAGTAGAGGCTTTGTTCATTGTGATTCCTCCACCTGATGTAGGCTGAGGCACGGGATATCTCATAGGCCACTACACAAAGGGGAGACATACCATGAAGGCAATTTCTTTTGCCAGCATGAGAGATGCTTTCCACAGCCCCCATCTGTGGGATGAAACAGGTTTGGTTGTGCCAAGTAAAAATCCTGGCTCTGTCAGGAGAACATTTGTCATAGCTACAATTTCTCAGTTTTTCTCTCTCTCGCCACAGCTCTGCCTTGAATGTTATAGAATGAACTTGCCTAATCCAGAAGATGCTGAGAAATTTCCTATCCTGATTCCCTCCCAGTTGTTTTCCCAGTTTCTATTTCTCTCTCTCTGATAAACTTTGTCCAATAGGAATTATCTTTGTGATATTATTTTAAAATTAATTTTTCAGGCTAACTTGAGCAAGTGTCGATGTAAGGAAAAGATTTATTTCCAAAAAACATTTTGCTACTTTTGGCAAACATATAATGTTCTTCTACTGTTTTTATAACATATAGCCAACTATACCTGATTCTTCTGGAAATTAGGCTTGAAAGAAGCTTCGATAGCAATGTATCATCTTTACAAATCCTTTGAGCATTTCGAAGTCTGAGGACATTACAGTGGTAACAACTTGCAACATGTCTTGATGAAGATCTCAAGCCAGTATGTCAATACCAGAGAAGCTCTCTAGGACAAATAGCACTGCACATAATGCTGAACAAAAGCCATTTTCTTTTTTCTCTTTCAAGTTTTGATAGCTACAGGCTACAAGCAAAGGGACTGTGGCACAGCCCCAGGCGTAGGGGATCCCCTTGCCTAGCTACCTTGCTAATGAAAAGGATCCAAAATGGCAAAACACGTCAATCTGAACTTTTGTTCAAGCAATGTTTAGTCCCGCAGAGGCAGCGGTTGTTCCCCATGTCAGCAGTCACCAGTATGATCTTCTGCAACAAAATTCAAACCATTTGTTCAGCATCTGCACTGAATTAATTCTGTGTTTGAGCTGTGGCAGGGTGCAACGAATAATCTCTCTGCAGTTGCTCATTTGTGCTTGCAATAAACTTCACTACTTGTGCACACTTTCACTTGTCAGTAGGGCACTGAAACACAGATCACAGAAAAGTAATTCCCATTTATAGTCCAGCAGAGCAACAGATAGACCCTGCACCAAAACAATTTCTGTTCATTCAGTTCATTCTTTCTCCACACTGCAAGGCAGAAGGCTCAAACCTGGACATTTTTTGAGATGTCAAACTTGGCAACTTGGGTTCAAAACTCATTTTGAATATCCACCAAGTTTGCAAACATTTTCTGTCTCTCCTCTCTAAGACAAGATCAGTGGGGTCTCATCACAGTCAGTTAACCCAGATTAGGTCTTGATTTCAGATTTTGCTACTGTATTTGTGCTTTTGAGCATATCACTCAAGTTTTCAATGTTTTTGCTCTCTTGCTTCAAGCTAAACATTCAGATTGATCACTTCATAGAAATTTTATGAATATTGATTATTATTTCTATCATGTTCAGCTACTGCAGGCAAAAAGCATCAGAGATTTTTTTTAAAGGATTATTTGCTGCCTTAGAGCTGCCAGTTATATAAAATCAATCTATTTATCCCCCTCAATAAAGAGTTGACTACAGCATCCACATGTATAAAGGAACAACGTCTTCACCAACAAGAAGTTCTGCTATGTTAGAACTTCCCCCATAATCAGTTTGTTCACATCCATTAGGAATATTAATGGTCTGGTCCAGAAGGAACAATTTTCAACAGCTGAGGTTTTGCACATACATACCTCTATGAAACCCTTGAAACCAACACACATAGTGGGCCCAGAAAAGCACATGTTGAAAGAAAAAGTACTGGATTATTTCTTTCAAATGATGAATAGTAATGCTGTACTTCACTGAAAAATATCTGCATTTGGATAGTCTCTTAGTTCCCTTTTCAGAGCTAGGCATGTTATTTCCTCAAGTAAAGTGAGAGCTTTCGTTTCAATTTTCAGGAGCCATAATCTTTAAATATAAGCTTTCTTCCAAGTAATATATGCTACACTGAAAGCTTACCTGCCATCAATTAAGTAACAATAGGGGCACAAAAGTCCCCCTGTGTGATTTGTTCTCAGATGACAAACTGAAGCCATGAGAAAGCAGTAGGGAGAGCTTCAGATAAAGAGTAGTCACCATTAATGTGCAAATATGAGTCTGGATTATGTTCTAGTAGTGTATGTCCAGCATACCTCCAGAACCAGAGATTTCATCAGTTTACTGAAGAAACAGATTTTGAAAGATTTAGAGCAGAAATGAACCAGGTCATCTGGAAAATTTAGGTCAGTATGGATGCAATTTCCCAGGGGCCTTCTCACCGCAACAGCTTCTTTACAGGAATCAAAGTTCAGTTTAAGTTCAGGTCCTATTGTGCAAAGCACTTCAAGAGATTGGCTTTAATTACCTGATAAAGGAATTACCTATGTACCCCAAACCACCTTTGCCGTGATGTTGCGTTCTCAGCTCAGCAGAAAACTGTTGCCAGGGCCACAGACTGAACTTCCACCTTGGGCAGCCTCTCAACTGACGTCTCACATCTAAATGTAACACCTGTTGGACTTAAATTTACTGCACATTCACACTAAAATAGACGAATATAAAGAAAGATCTGAAAACACACAAAGGCATTTATGTCATAGAATGTGGGAAATCAATTAAAATAAAAATGAACAGTCTGGAAGATATTCAAACACTGCAGATTGTGTAAAACCATGCAGAATGACCTTCAAATTCCTTGGTAAGAGATCCCTCCTCCTGCTCCCTTTTTTCTTATTTCATGAAACAGCTCAATTACAAAGTAAAAAGAAAGCTTTTAAGCAGGTATGTTTTAGTGTTCTGATTAACATTCATATTTACTGTGAACCAGATCAAATTTATCTGGGAAAGGAACTTACACTGCAGTAACCTGAGGATGTTTTTGCAGATCTTTTCATTTGTTAAGTTAATTTTTTAAAACAACATCTACTATTGCATTAATTAATTTGAATTTCAGGTTGTCATATGATCCACTAGTTGGCTTTAAATTCCTGTTGTATTCTTAGCAACAGCTTGAGCCTGTCACAGCAATTCTCCAGAAAAGCCAGCAGTTCAAGTACACTTTTCCTTCACATCTCACCTTTATGTAAGTTCTAGAGACATGTCTTCTTATCTTGAGGTTCAGTAATAGGTAAAATCAGGGTTTGAAAGGATCAAAGGCTACTACAAGTTTTCAGATTTTTTTGCAGCTACTAATCCTGTAGTTTTCTGGATTCCAAAGTCCTTAGTGTAAAGACATGAATCGAGGAGAGTGCCTTGGTTGGGACCCTTCTTTGTTTCTAACTCCTATGTGGGAAAGCCTTACTGAATTTAGTGCAGCTAAACCTATTCTCCAGCCTTTACAAATACAGGCACAAAAGCTACACCTTCTGCTACAGAACAAAACTGCTAAAAACAGTGGCTTCATTCAATAAACATTGCTCCCTTTGGAGATTATGAAATGTGGAATGCTTCCAACAATCTACTGCAAGTCCATAGGCATGCAATGGCTGTGTTTTAAAATGTTGGTCTTAATTTTTGTTTGCATCCATATCCCTTTCAAATCTGTTCTTTCATCTGCTGGAAACACACATTGCAAAACAAACTCTGGCACTTACTAACTGTGCTGAAGGAGAGGAGCTCTGCCTTGCCTCAACCCTGGTCCTCACTGCATGTTCCAGGACTGCCTGGCAAACTGCAGATGAATCTTATGTGGGGATGGAGTAGGCCTGGGAGGTGTCCCTCTAGTGAGAAAGACAAAGTGACAGATGAACTCCAGCCCTGTTCACCTCCACTTATTGTCACTTTTGACACAATTTATACTCAAGGAGTGTCAAGAAAGTTCACAACTTCTTTTGATTTCTCAATGGGAGGCTATGTCCCAAAGTCCTAGATAGAATCCAAATAGAGATGATACGAGCCATTAATAAATTAATGTTCCCTGCTGGAGGGGCAAGTTTATTTAGTACACTTTCCTGTACAGACAAATATTTCTGCAAAACAGACCTTGGAAGACAATATTCATGATCTAAAATCCAGGAAGGCAGGGCAAAGGGAAGACAGGAAGGCATTAGGTATAAACGGAGAGGAGCTGGCAGTAGGAGCTGCAGAGGGTTCCAGCCGGCTCCAGCAGACCCACTGCAGGGCACAGCTGAGCCCAGCAGCTGGTACCTTTTAATTTTATCCAGGTTTGCTCAAATATTGTTGTTGGAGGCAGAAGAATCCTGACTCACCACTACCTTTCAGTATGACATGATGGAGTGCATCAAAGTGCATCATTCTTGATTAAAAACCTGAACTGGGGATCCCAAACCTGTTTTTATGCAAATTAGTGTGAAAAGCATCATCTCCTATGAGGATTAAATTGTACAGCCCTGATTTGCACCTGTCAGTTTACATTTCTTTTAATTTAGGGATAATATTGCCTACAAGTTTGTTCCCACATACAAAGTAGAAGAGAGACAGGCATAAGTGATAATTCATCTTTGGTTCCCAACACATTTTTTTTAAAGCAGGCATTACTTTACTTGCTGTAGCATATAAGAGCAAGTAAATTCTCTTAAGTAGAAGCAATATATTTAATTGGACTCACTGTAGCCACTGGATAATAGATAAGTTTTCAAGCACAAAAACACTTCTCTGAAAGTGCCCTAAAAGTTCATCTGTTTTCCACAAATCTTTCACTCTTAACGAACAGAGGTAAGATGATAGCTCTCCCTAAAAACTTGTCCTCACATTTACTCTGAGATTTTATTTAGTGTTCAATATCCCGATGGACAGTGGCAAACCCACAGCTGCTGCAGAGCAAAATACCAGTCATTTCACCCAAGCCCTGCCAGTTTTCACCTGCTGAGAAGGCATTCCAAAGCCCCCTCCCTAAATTTTCACAGTGTAGCAAAGTGCTAACAGAGTGCAAATATTTCTGTATGCTCCATGGGATTTTCTGTTCCACTGAACAAAGAAGGCAGTAAAGCCTGTGGCCATACAAACATGAGGAACAGACCCTGCAACTGGAGAACTGCCCCACATGGCTGCAGGGTGGTGAGTTCCCTGGCTCAGGAGGGAGCTGGGCAGCTCTCATCCATTCATCCAAACATGTGAAAGCTCTTTAAATACATTTGGAGGCGTTCTCCAAGGGTTTGTAATTGAAACTAAAGTAGGAATACTGTTAATAAGACGCTTTATGGAAATGGGCTGTCTAATCATAAACTACCTCATGCTGAAAAGGCACACACACAGGAGTAATTTCCATTCAGGTAAAACAGGGGGGTGTTTCTATCCCAAACACACGATATTCATTTACTGCAGTCAAACATAAGCCAAAAGCAAGGAAAATAACACAATATTGGAAAATTTGAAAAGTGTTTAAAGAGAATAAAAATTCAGCATCTAAAAGGATTTTACTTATTTACGTCGGATGTTATAAATGAAATGCAGCCTCACAAAAGAAGATGAAAGCTCTCCAAGTGTTCTGTGCTTTTTGAGGTGTGACCAGAGTATGGAGGGCACAAAAAACTCCCAACCATTTACTGCACTTTCCTGCACTTCTACAACAAGAAGTTGAAAAACTTGGGATCACAGAATGGTTTGGGTTGTAAGAGACCTTAAGAGATCATCTAGTGCAACCTCTGCCATGGCAGAGACATCATTCATGAGGTCAGGTTTCTCAAAGTCATGTCCAACACAGCCTTGAATACTTCTAGTGAGGGCCATGCACAGCTTCTCTGGGCAAACCTGTGCCAGTGCCTCACCACCCTCATGATAAAAAAATCTTTCTCATGTCCAGTCTAAGCCCATTCTCTTTCAGTTTAATACCATTGCCCCACATGCCATCACTACAGGCCCTTATAAAAAGTCTCTGTCTTGCTCATAAGCTCCCTTCAGGAACTGGAAGAATGATACAAGTCCTCCATGGAACCTTCTAGTGCTCCAGCCCTCTGATCATCCTTGTGACTCTCCTATCATTTGCTCAATCTTGAAGCATCTGACAAGAGTGGAGTAGGGGTGGGAAAATCCTCTCATTCAGCCAGCTGGTCATGCTTCTCTTTAAGCAACCCAGGAATGGATTGGCTTTCTGGGCTGCAAGTGCTCACTGCTGATTAATGCTCAATTTTTCTTCCACCAATATCCCTAAGTGTTTCTTGCCAGGGCTGCTGTCAGGTTGATCACCCCCAGTCTGTATTGATACCGGGGGTTACCCAACCCAGGTGTAGGATCTTGCACTTTGCCCTGTTTAACTTAATGAGGCTCACACGGGCCCACCTCTCAAGCCTATCAGGTCTCTCTGGACGCCATTCCTTCCCTCCAGCACGCTGCACCAGTCAACTTGGTGTCAGCCACAAAATTAGAAGAATGTTTCACATTTGGTTGTGTCTTGTAAGCGAAAACAGCAAGTTGAACCTCCAGATTTATTCAATTCAACTCATTTTACCATGTTAATACATATTTTCATTAACATTAGGTTGTATACATGGGCAAGGCATGCAACATATATAAATATGATACTCTTCAGAGCCCCATGGTCTGAGACAACCTCTGCTTATTCTTTGCAGGCTGGATTCTGCAGGTTGCTTTAGTTTGCCACAAATGCCAGTAGTCCAGAGCATTTTGAAATAGAAGATAAGCCAGAGCACAGTAAAAGCTCTGTCCAATAAGAGCATCTCTCAGCTGATAGCAGTGGTACCTAGACCCTTCATCAGAAAGAGCTGTTGTCCTAAAAGTAGAGCTACGAAGGATAAAAGGTAGTGGGATAATAATGAAAAACGTCTCTCTTCCTGATCTTATTTTATCTCTTTTAGGTGTCTGGAGAGAAGTGTAATTGTCTGAAAGAGTAAAATCTTTTCTACCTTGGTTATTGCAGACAATGACTAGATCCACGTGTAGCCGGTGTGCTGTGCTCTCCCCTGACAGCTCAAACCAGAAACAATCCAGGCATAAGCTCCATTTAGTAGCTGCAGAGAGTAGGCTTTCCTTTCCCAGCTTTGCAAGCAAATGCAAATTATAATTTTATTCACCGATCTTCAAGAAATGTGAGTTTTGTCAAAGGTGCAGGGCCTGATCCAATTCTGCTGGGCTCAATGGAAGTTTTTTTTTCTACTAACTTCCTTTGACATGAATTGGACAACAGGAACTCATTGGACCTCAGGCACAACCATCACTTTTTGAATTGATTAGTTAAGACTATTGCACACATCCACAGAGCCCCAAAATTACACTGGGTAATAAGGAAAGAATCCTAAAAACGTATTTATTGTAATATCTAGATTAGCTACATATTACATTCACTTAGTTGTTGCCCTTGGAAGAGTCTAAAGACAAAAGCTTCCTGAGAGATTTAAGGAAGTTATCTGTATAGAGAGAGGGCAAAGTCACACCAGTAAATCAGAAAAAGATAATGAGGTCTTTGCAAAGCTCTCTGTTGTTGACTTAAGTTGAAGTCTGCTGAATGCCAGAAGGGAATGTGAATTTTCAGTGAAAAAACCTGACCTCAAAACAAACAAAAAAACCCCTAAAACAGACTCCCCCTGAAAACTAGATCTTTATTTGCCATTAAAACAAGCACAAGATGGTGAAAGTGAACTGAGTCTTATGACTGTAATTTGTTACACCGTCACTAAGCTAATATCTGAGCCTCAGCATCTGCCGACTGCTCATAAAAACATTCTGTTTAGCAACAGTTTTGCTGATACTGTGTAACAGATCTGCTGTATTTTCTCTTCCCTTCCCTTTATTGCAAGGGATATTTATACAGAAATGGAATGCTTGCTTCTGAGGAGTTCATCTGCGCCTTCTGGCGTTTCCACCCCTGTTATCGCAAACAGATGATCAAGACCTGACATGGAGCACCAGCTGAGAGAGCTGACAAACGCTGCTGAAGCAAAAGGCCTGGCTGGTGATCCAGAACAGAATATTCTCTCAGGAGGACTCGCAGGCCAAGGCTTCTGGACAGTGACCTACATTTGCCGTAGAGTTGCTAACTAATCTGTCACCTTAACTCGTGCATACGCGTTGGTGTGCACGCACATATTCTACAGCTCCTATGTGTCCTGCGTATAATTGTTTCTTACTCTTACTATCACTAATAAAAAAAAGAACAAGGAACTCTTTCACTTATTGATGCTGTCATAAGTCCTGCCACGGCATGGGGGAAAAGGCTACTCAGATCACGAGCAGCAAATCAGTTGCCGTGGATTTTCCCATGTCCATCGCATCAAGCGCCCATCCAACCACTCAGCTTCCATTGGGACATCTTCAACAGCCGCATCTGTATTCTTTTGATTTTACCTGTTACTGCTAAACACAAGTCTGGCAATAAAATGGATTCCATCTCATTTCAAATACGTGCCAGTAGCAATCTCCTAGGATTTTTCACCACCTTGTAGGTCCGTAAATTACTATTACACTGCCATAATTTGTCACTGTACAGAAATACTTACCTAGTTTTAGAAGCTGGTGAAGGTACTATCAAAGGAGCTGAACACTCCCTAAACAAATTCAGATACATATTTTAAAATAAAGAGACATGCCTAACTTTGATTGTTACTGGGAAACTGAACCAAGGCAATACAGTGAGGATACCCTCAACCGAGTGTAAAAACATGCTCAGTAGAAATTCTGCTGCTACACTAAATTCAATTGCAATTGCAAAATTGTCCCATGACATAGGCCCTTGGGAGAGATTTTGCTATAAAAAAATCCTCAATCCTAGTTCTCAGACAGCAGGGACTGCTGCACAGAACATCCCAGAGCAGTTAGATTAAGGGTAGCAGCTGGGTTACTGATGAAAAAAGTGTCTAATTTTAAAAACTTGCCAAAATCTAAAGCTCCCACTGATGTCTCATTTTCTGAAGACTGTAGTGATTCATCATAGATCTTTGCCTTTTCAAGTTCAAAACCCCCTGCAGTCACTGCCTTAGGAGGAGAACCTGGTTACTTAAAACTTAAAGGAAAGGAAGGAGCTGTGAAATCAATAAAAATATGAATGCAACCAGTGGAAACTCAAATACACTGAATGCCCAAAGGGTAGTTGCCAATTCAATCGAAATTGTGAAAAAGAAACTTTTTTTTTTTTCTTCCTGAGGGAAGAAACAAGCTGTTTAGGAAGCATCCTTTCCATGACAGATTGCAAATCCCATTTGTTATTCCACTTCATCCAAGGAGTTGAACCCCACTAAACAGGCTGCGAGCTGCGGGCCAGCACAGCCCGGTGCAAAGAGCTGCGCGAGCAAATCTCCTCCTATGCGACTGCAGCTCAGCGATAACTCAGAAGGTCCTTTTGCCCCCAGAGGAGAACGGTGACTCTTTTCCAAAGGGAGCTGTAGAGGCTCCAGAAGTTCTCATCCCTTCTTACATGTCTAAATCCTCTGGAGCCCACAGACTCCAAGTGGGGCTCATTTGGGCATGAAGAGTAACAACTGACTCCTCCAGCAGGACCTTTCAGCCCTTAGAGGAGGCCAGCACATTCTAGCTGAGTAGAAAAGGGTAGTGCACAAGTTAGTCAGGCTTTTCAAATTGCACTGCAGCATTTCTGTTTTCTTCCTTCAGTAAAAATCTGTCTTGTTATGGTCTTTTACCTAACAGAGTGCTAGTAAAGAGGAAAATTCTGCTTCTGGGAAGCCTGGGCTGTCTAATTTTATGGCAAAGGCTTTGGGATGCAGTAAGCGAGCCAAGATAGTTTATGTTTTTTAATTAAACTGGCTGGAAAAACAGAGCTCTGCTGCTGACCCTGCTGCTCAGTGACTCAGAAGGGTTACAGCTCATCTTATCTTTGCATTTTAACAGCTTTCACCAGTCACCTCTGCTACATCTCTGTAAAGCTGGTGGAAATTCACACAACTAAGACACAAAACATTTCAACAATATCTCAGTATCTCATTCTTTCCTCCTGCTGTACTAGTGGGAAAATAATGGAAATCTAGCATGGGAACTAAAGTTACATTAATGCGGAGTGGAGGCCTGACTGCTGGGATTCAAGCAGGGACGTGACCCTGATGGAGACCATCAGAAGCTTATTCTGAGAAGTGAGGGACATTGTGGTATAAGCTCTGACACATCTGATGACAATTCAGAGCCACCAGAGATTCTGACTCAGTTCTTACCACAACTGTCACGCTTGGATGGCACCCAGCAAAACAGATTAGCACTTGAAAACTAGTTGCTGGAGATGTAGGTGGGTAGCAGATCACAGTTGCCACCTCAGAAGAAAACTCATCTTTGGAAAAGAATTAGTAATTTTATAACTATCTCCAAATTACATCTGCCTCTGTCCCAAGTGCAAACAACACTGCATACGGGACCTGCCACATAAAACTGTGCAGTTTCATTGCTAGCACTCTGTCATGGGTGCATCAACACAGTCTAGAATTAAGCAACAAGAGCAGCAGACATGGGGTGTACCAAACAACCAGACACTGTGTCCATCCATCAGCCTAAGACGTGATCTGCTCTCAGAAGGTCTGACAGTTCAGATTTCCAAGCAAAACACAAGAAAAGGCGTGGGTGACTTAATAACTGTGACTTTTCCTTCTGAGTAATGGTCCAATTCAGTGGTTCTTTCAAAAAGAAGAATCTTTCCATTGATGTCAACAGAAGTTGACCATCACACCCCGAGAGAGAGATGGTGAAACTTCTTGGTCTCTGTGGCTACATTGGTTATAAGAAACAGTCCAGTTTCCTTTTTGGTAAGTCTTGACTAATAAACTGCTGCTGATGCTAAGAGTTTGCCATGGCTGCTGAGAAGGGGACCAGCCCTCACTGCAGGTCCCTACAAATTTTATAAACCATCTTATTGCTGTTTAGTGATGCAGTTACAGTTAAGGACATGGAAGCAAACTCTGCACAGCAATTCAAGGAAAGGAGGTCATGGAAAGAAACTACAGCCCTAAAAAAGACAAAAAGAAAGTAAAGGGAAGTGGCTGAAAAAAATAGAGAGTTGCTTGATGAAGTCACTTTAAGCAAAGATGCAACCAAGAGTCAGACCTGTCCCTCGCTAAAGCCAACAAGATGTTTTTACATAAACCTGGTAATCAAAGGCTACAACAAAGCTGCATTTTCTGACTCAGATTTTATACCACAGTTTGCATCCCTCTCCCATAATCCATCTGCCTCTCTTTCCTCACACAAAAGAGTATCCCTGTCCAAATTGTTTATCAGGAGTAATTCCGGGCCAGACTGTGCCTGGATCACGTCAGAGCGCTACCGAGACACGTGTTGGTTACAGTGACCAAAATCATGCCTGAGAGCATGCTGGCAGTCGAATAAACAAAGGACAACGCCCTAATCTCTACCTCTGCCCTCCCCTTACCTGTTCATACAGGCATAAGTAGGCAAGAATGGGGAAAAAAGCCTTGTGGAACCAAGTACTCCTTACTTGTCACCATTAGGTGTTAACCTGTACTGCCATCTGCTCTTCAGGAGGCTTCCAGTTTCACCTCCGCCTTGGATCGAGGCACCAGTTCTTTCATTCTGAGGCTGTTTTAATGTGGAATGACATTATTAAAGCCAAGCAGTGTGTTCACACCTTTAAAATTTCAATAAATAAAATACTAATCCATTATCACATACCCGGTAAAGGAGAATCACGTCAAAAGCACGCGCTTGGCCAAAAGACCCCTTGGGGACACGGATTAAGGCTGGGCTCCTGCTCCCAAGGAACTGTGCAGCCAGGAACAGTGCGGTTACATCCACAACTCTAAGCTTGCTAGCCAGAGTCTTTAACCAGCTGTTTGAGATATTTGAGGAAAAACACAGATAGCAGACTGCTAGAAATTATATACATTATCTTATAACAATAAGTTCTGTTTTGAATTTTTAGCTTTGAGTATTTCTGTGGGAATAAAAAGGAAAGACAAGCATTGTGAAGACAAAACAGCATTGGAGTTTCCATTTCCATAACACTTTATAAAAGCTGTCATTCCATATGGTGACTTTTTGCAAACAGTTTTAAAGGAAAGGAAAGCTTTCAAAGCAAATGTAGTGGCCATGTTCCAAGCAGAGGAAGCAAGCAGATTTCAAGGTATATTTGAAATTTACAACTCCACACTAAACTTTGGCACAACTTAGAGCTGCTTTTTCACTGGAACGATCAGCTTGGAGGTTCCTTGGTTGTTGGTTTGATTTTTCTTTCATGTGATTCTTGAATTCCCTCCTGACATAGTAATTTTACCTTTCTGTTCCTTGGAACCAGCTCTGAAGAGCATATGTTTGTTACAGAAAATGACAGACCTGAAACTTGACAATTTTGGGAAAAGAATTAAAGACTAGTGTCAAGATCAAGTGAACTTTCAGGACAGAAGGAGCTCCCTGCTGCTTTACATGGCTTAGCATGAACTGCTGCTTCCACATCATTTGGATGTTTGCATTTGCTCAGCTGTGCTTGATCTCTTATCACAGCTGGCTATCAGCCTGCTGCAGATGCTCCTCCTTGACCTTTTGCTTGAAGTATGTTTTCTCCCCAAAATCTGTTAGAATGCACAGGGCTGGGCAGCTCTACCTTGGGGATGACAAGTGTCATTGGCAAGGCCTTCAATACCTGCAAGGAGGCTCCTTCCCAGTAGGATGTACACCAGGAGGAACAGAGTTCCATACAGCAGAGCAACAGGAGTGAAGAGGAAAATATCTACTGTTTCAGGTTACAGCTCTCTCATCTGTAAAATTGAGGGGCAAGCAGCAACTGTCTTGGGAAACCTAGAAAGCAGCTACTAGAAAACAAGGGACAAGGATGACACCGACACAAGGCCTATGGGAATGCAGTATTTCCCAACAAATAATTAACAACAGCCTGGTATCATGGAGGGGAGAGAAATTTGGACTGCAATACCACTGGGAAGGTCTCTCTTTTTTCCTTTTCCTCTTCCTGGCTGTCTCTGTCTCTTTCTGTGTCCTGAGAAAGCTCTTCTCTCCCTGGTGACTGCAGGGCAGCTCACAGCTGACGCCTTCAGACAAGAGGGGTTTTTACTATTAAAACTCACATCATCTCTGGCCCTAATTATGCCTGGAATCTCCCTAAATCACATATTACAACCAACGGAAATGTCATGATATCTCTCCTGGGGAGCGGGAGTAGTAACCTACTCTGTAAATCCAGCCTTACCAATAATTAAAACCAAAGATCAAATCAGTGTTCTGAGGGTACCACAATATTTCCCATTTTGATCTCTGTAGGGGAACTAAAGCAAAACAATATAGGCCTGTCAGTTCCTGGGCTCCTTGTTTTGGAGGGCTCCTAAGGTGACGGAGTGATGTAGCCACAAGTCAGTAACTCGCACACCTTACCACCAAGGATTTTGTCATGAGCAGCGGAGAGCACACCCACATGCACACACTGGCATTCTGTAACAGAACCTCAGTTAAACAGTGAACAAATGTCAAACGTTAAATAACCCCTCAATTTCAAAAGGAATAATTGCTATGAGCAGTTGCAACCTCTTACAGCAGAATTAACCATGTGTTGAAGAGTTCCTTATGCAGGTGGTCCAAGATAGATCCCTCAAGAAGGAAGCTGTAAGTCCCAGTCACATCTCTACCAGGAAGGCCAAGGCCAGATCCCCTACAACCCTGCAGGGGCAGGATGGGGCTGCAGTGGGCTCAGCCAAGGCACTGCTGCCACAGGCTGATCTCTAGCTATGGGGCCATCCATGGTCAGCCCAGGAAATCCAGGAAGCCCAGATGGGGACACAGGTGACACGGACATACCCGTGGGGCAGCTCAGGTGAGGATGAGGCTGATAGTCCCAGCAGAAAGGCAGCTGCAGTGGGAGAGGGGGAAGCTGCTGACATATCCTCATCTCTCACTGCTCCCCAGCCCTTTAATGGTGACCACTCAAAGCTTCACAACCTTTGGGGAAGAATCCTGAATGTTCTCTGCATTTTTCATTGTTTAACATGCTAGATATTCTTCATATGTTTTGAAAAGCTAACACATTGCCTAGCCCAGCTCACCAAGCAGCAAAAATAGAGGATGCTGAGCTTTGAACTCAGTGATACACCCCTTCATTTACGCTCATACCTGGGGAGACAGATGCTGTCATACACTTTTGCTCAAGATGCTTCTGCAGAAAACTTAAATGCAAGCACCACAGTTTGTACCTTTTTTTGACTCCTCCTTTCCAAGCAGTCAGATATTACACTAGGAGAAGAAAATGACTTAATTTTATAGAAGTTTTTTGGTTTGCAGGGAAGCAAGTGAATCCCGGCAGCAATGTAGATAGATTTAACTTCTGTTGATCCAATCATCAGTATTCTGTTCTTGTTGAAGCATTCCCCTCAATATTAGGTAGCTAATGAACTTGTGTCTCTTTAGTGACATCAAAACATTGAATACTTGTAGATTTGAATTTACTGTCATTTTGCTTTTCTCATATTGTTTTTGCAATTTGCTCAAGATTACTCAAAATATTCAGTGAGAGAAGGGGGCCAGTTTTGGGGGGAGAAGAAGGTGTAGGGGTGAGTTACCTATATTCCAGGGTTTATTTCTGAGCATTCTGTCTGTAATTCAGCAAGACAGCTAAAAGCACTGCAACGCAGCAATATGAGAGCACATAGATGCTTAGAATTAGATGCAGACATAAAAAGCTTCCAAAGCTGGAACACACAGCGAGTGTTCCACTGTAAGTCCACTAAACAATGAAATTCAGGAAGTGAAAATGCATTTTGTAGTTCAGGGGTTTTTTTCTGACAGCATTCCAGGAGCAAAAGCAAAGAATAAGTGTGGGAAAGATGAAGTGCTAAAAGCCTCTTCAGAAAGGATGTTTAGTCCTTAAAGAAAAATGTACATTAAAAAAAAAATCCCCATCACTCCAACATTTCACAATACACATTTCTTGATAATTTGAATTAAATATAATGTTCTGAAAAGCTCAAAGAATCACATGACTGTGAGACTGGGAGAAAAAGGCATTTATATGGTTATACAAAAAAAATTTGCAGTTCATTGTATATCTTGGGACCACATCCTTGGCTTTATCCAATTCCAAGATTTTTAAAGTACAGTGTATGGAAAAACTACAGATACGGTTTATCAAAATTCACATATTTTCACAAGCTGGACACAGGTCTTAAAGATGTAGGAGAACCATAATTCAGAGTAAAGAAAAGAGCTGAAAAATACTGTTTGGAAATTATACACTTTTTATAACATTCATAGTTATAGTGGAGTCCTGGTTTAATAGAAATACTACTTAAAAAAAACCCCAAACCAATAAACTTCACCTTAGAAACAGCAAAAGATTTTCTTTAATCATTTATTTGAAAATATCCAGCCTGCTAGACAAAGTCAAATTTTCAGAGCAGTAAATCACAGGGAGGGTGTTACTTTAAAGAATTTCTACAGGAAATTCAAAGCAAAAGCTTTGTGCCTCTAAGAATACTACGAGTTTCCTGGCATTTGCTTGGCTGGTGCCAACAAGCAAGCTTCAGAATGCCACTATTCCAAGAGAACTGGGTAGAAAGCAGCTCATTTTTCCAAGGCAATAAATCCTCTCCAGGATAGCAGATAAGAGACAGGTCTTTCTTTTGACATGCAGATCTATATGTTCTCATCCAAGTGGTGGGCTGGAAATCTCAAGACATCAATTTACTCTAGGCCAAGAGTCCATAAAATTCCGAGAAGTCTCTCTGGAGCTTACCTCAGAAACAGAATCCCAAAGCAGAACAAAGTAAATAATTAGGAATTTGTTTTGCCAACAAATACATCTCTTTATTCTGCAGCTAACACAGCCTCCCTTCCTATTGGCAGCATGCACAGAGTGAGACAATACAAACAATGTGAAGGATTACAGATAAATTTGGATTTCTGTCCTTTGATTAAACAATGCCTGACTCCTTTTCTAGAGCCAAATAAATTAGAGCTAGTGGCAATGACCACAGGGAAGTTCTGTTGGACCCCCAGACCCTTTTTCTTAAGTACTGAGTGCACATAATAATAACATCACAAAAATTCTCATAAGCAAGCTGGAAAAAAATGAAACTTTACTCTTATGAAAATGAACAATATCCTAGCTCCTTTAATTTGCCCATACTTGATCATTTCTCTCCTTATTTTTTCCTCTTCTTCATATTTCCTGGTGTACTTTGGATTTTGTATAGTCCATTAACAAAAACAAGTTGGTAGAGTTTCTGCTTGTTCTTACAGAAATATGCCCAAAAGGTTTGCAAACAAAAACGCCCCTGGACTTTGGTCTGAGTCTTGACTTTTCTCAGCTCCACCATCATGCTCAAACAATTCATCCATCATGGCTTGAATCGTGCATGGACAGATGAATGGAATTGCAAGAGCTCACAAGAGTAAGGGAGAAAAGCAAAACTGCTGACAAACACTGGACAGTTTTCCCCCTGAAAGAGTAAGCTGGAAGGCAAAGGCTATCCATCAGGCCTTCTGATTAACTCAGAGCTCTTCTTGTCACTCAGTGGTTTCACCCATCTGAGCTAAATGCACAAAATGCACAAACTTAACTGTCTTCAAAACTTGTATGGCATTTGCTTTGGCCGTATCTGGGCTACTTGCTACTGATAATCTATGCTCCTTAAAATGATCCCTCAGAGGAGAAAGTGCTGTTATCCTCCTTCTGAAAAAAATAGGCATAGGCACTAACAATGCTGAAGGTAAACGTAGTTTGTTTCTAGTTCCAGAGGAGTCACAGCACTGCAATTTCCATCTTGGGTAAAACTGAAACAGTCAGGTTTGAAGCATTCCTCAAATTCTCAAATAGGAAGCCAGAGAGTAGAGCAAGGAATTAAGTTTACGATCAATTCAATCAATTCCATTCAGGTCTCAGAGTAGCTCCATCTGGCCAGCCTGTCTTGTCTCCTTGAGTTCAAAAACTGGTTTAATTACACTACAAAATCTGCCAGGGAAGCCCTTCATTCTATTTGTAGTATCCACACAGTGGATGGGATACATTTGGCTAAATAAACTTTCTCAATTGATTTAAACTCTAACAACTCTTTCATGAAGTTGAGACGGTCTTCAGAGTCCATCCCAATAAAATTCAGCCCCAAAGACTGGATTCTGGGACTGTTCATATTATTGACAGTAATATCTCTTTTTGGCTTTAGATGAAATTATCTCATCTGAACACTCATCTGAACAACTGCACTGACATTCCAGAAGCCTGTGAACAAGATTACTTTATGCAGTTCAGTAGCAAAAAGTGCAGCACAGTGGGTGCCGTGGGAGAGGCAATCCCAGCTCAGCACGCACCTAAGGCTTCACACATGGACAGCACTGTTGAAATTAGTGGCTTTATTTAAGTGTTTATATATTTAACTTTCAAGTGGGTGCGGGCCAGAGCAAGAACAAACAGTGAAATCTTGATGTGTTGCAATCACCAAAGGTCCCACTGAAGCCAGTGCTGTAAAGATGCCATCTGTGGCAGCAAGAATTACACCTGGCAATTCCTGCACACTTGGGATGCTTTCCTTAGTGCTGCTGTTCTGCTCTGTGCCAGTAGCACTGAGCACATGCTTTTGTTTCATTACTACCTTCTTTTTCTATTTTTGCCCCCCAATAAAAGAACACATCTGAGACACACAATTTGCATTATTGCCCAACCAGGGATTTTCTGGAGTTCTGAAGAAAGTCACGCAAGTTATATTAAAAAACTCTTTCGTTAGGTACACAGTATTACCTTATGTTTGCCACGATATTCTAGAATGCATGTGAATAGTTACAGTGACTCAGGTGCTCCCTGTTACCTTGCTATGCCAGTGTCCTGGAAGAGGGGAGACCTCTTCCAGAATGTCTGCAATGATGCCATCTGTCTCCCTGCCCTCTCTGCCTGCTGATTATTGGGAAACACCTTAAGTACTACATCCATTTTAACAGATGGGGAGAGAAGAAAAGTCTTACCTAGCATGGCAGGAACTGTTAGAGAGCATACCAGGTCCAAGAGAGACCCTTCAGCATACAGGGTTCTTTTCTTATTTATTCCCTGTATAACAATTTTTTTGGTGTCACAGATTCAATTTCACAATCTAGGGAGGCTCCAACATCAGCTGGGCAAGGCATTCTTGCATCTTAAGAGACTCAACAGTGTCAAAAACAATGCAACGGTGCACTTGTTAATAAAACACAATGCTTCAAGCCCACTAGACACCAGTGTGCCAAAAGCATTCAGATGGCTTTTCCACAGCCTTGTGAACAGATGCAGCAACAAGGGTCCATGTCTGGGTAGCCCATATTTCGCATTCAGGGACATCCCTACAGATATTTGGCATGAACTGCACTCCAGGCACTGACTGTGTAGCCAAGGAAAACACAGCTTCAGAGAGCTATTGTTCCTTGTTCACTTGATTTATTTCAAAGTATGCATACATGCATACAGAACTCAGCAGATAGCTCCAACCCTATATCTGTTCATCTGTGGTCAAGCAAAAAAAGACAAGATCCCTACTGTGCAGAAGGCATAGACAAGTACCACACGACATTTTTCCACTGGAACAACCGTCATCATCCACCACAAGTAAAAAATGATGATGCCGAAAGCATCACACAGATGCAACTTTCCAAGCAGCCAAACACCACATAATTTTCTAAACTTAAACATTTTCTAATAAGGAAGAAAAAGTTATTCTATTGTCAGTCTCAATCGTTGACTTCAAAAAAATATAATAGTCTAGGAATGAAAAATCAGCAGCAGCTACTAATGATTCACAGCAGCTAACCTGTCTAAAACTTAAAGCCCTGGGTTTGGGTGCTTGTAATTGTCTTCCAATTCCCGCTTTTGAATTAAAAAAATATTTTCCATGGTGTACAGGGGATGTACAGTGTCAAGGCCCAGATACAAGCATAGAATCATGGACCGGATTGGGTTGGAAGGGATCTTAAGGATCATCTACTTCCAAACCCTCTATCGTGGGCTGGGACACCTTCTTGCTAGACCAGGTCACTAAAAGCCCCGTCCAGCCTGGCCTTGAACACTTCCAGGGATGGAACATTTTACACTCAGCCTGCCACGTGGCTTTGTTAAAGATTTTGACAATCATTTCATCTCTAATTTGTTTCCTTCCACAGAGGAATGGGAATCCTCAGAGCAGCACAACCAACCTTACACAGCAGTACGAGATGTGTGCAATAGTAAATGCAAGGTGAGTAGTACAAACAGTGATAACAGGGATAAACGTGTTAAAGCAATGCATCCATAACTCATGTGGAAGCACCATCCCACTACAGGCTGAGTTGTCCTCCCTGCTCCCATTTCTTTTCTGTGAGAGCCAGGGCTCTCAGGGAGAACACAAAAGAGCCTCTCACAGTCTGCATCATTCAACCCATTTCTCCTCTCTGGATTTACTCCCTCTTTAATCTGCTGATACCTGCTTTGACACAGAGTAGTATTTCACTTCAAACCCCTTCTCGGTGCTTCAGTCGCCAAAGCATGGTGGTGTATCAACATAAATTGATGGAGATAAGCTGAGAGTTGTTAAGAGCTACAGCTGACATCTGTACTCTCAATAATTCACACATAAACAATGGCCACATTTCCTAGTTTTATGTTTTCATAAGTTAATGAAAAGAGATAGGTTTCCCATGAGAGGTGCTGAAGCTCCACACAGCATTATTTACCCTTCTTTCAAAAGCACAATTTTCGCCAACGGAAATTACTCAGAATGCAGTAAAACATGTTTTTCTAACAAAATGAAGTCCAAATCCTGCTTCCTGGACCAACATGAACTTTCCAATAGAGGACAATAAAGCTACCTCTCAGACCAGGAAAAACATTATTTGGGCCTTTTTCTGAACCATCCAAGAGCGGTAAATAAATATATAGAGACAAACATTTCACCTCATTATGCTTTGGTTTATGGGGAACTGGGGTGGTGCATGCACAGGAAGATTCCTTAATGATCTCAGGTTGATGCTGAACAGACCACACTGAAAAGCTTTTTCTGATTCACTAATCCCAGTCAAATAGTGGTGTTACAAATACCTTTCAACAAAAACACCCACGTGTTTCTGTCAGTGCTTTCAAAGTATTAGCTAGAGATCAAACTAGCTTAGATATACCTTTAAAAAAATAAAATTAGGAAGTCATTTGTCTTCCCTGTATGTTTTTAAAGCTGTACAAAGAAGGGGTTTTGTGGCTCATTCAGGCAAAAGAGAATTTTTGTTTCTAATCTCTCTGCCTCTATGCTGTGGAGATGTTTTCCTTTATCATTTCAGGTGTGCACTAGAAATTTTTACCAGATTTTGTACTGCAGGGTCTGAGTGGGATGATCTATTTCTTTCTTAAGTGACAAAATTGTAATGGCTTTTCAGTTCCTCCATGAGGAGGAAAGTACTTCAGTAACATATTCCTCAGTGTATACTTGCCATGCCATGAATTTCTGCCAGCAAAATTTTTCTGTTGTCATCATAAACTATGTTTACCTTAGATGAGTTCAGCATTTGGGTCAGAGACAAATCTTTTCTAATAAGACTATGAGGCCACTAAAACTTTTCTAATGAATGAATGGCTGCGCTGTTTTTAAACAGAAATTTCTGCTCAAATGGGTTCTTCATAGAGAATTTTCTCATATTATGATTGTAGATATTTGATTCCAGCAAGCAATAAAAAACTAAGTACGTTTAGTTCTTCTCACATGCAAAAAACCTCAAAGTTTTATGTTAGTCATTTTTTAAAGTTTAAAACCTTAAGAAACGACCAAAACTATAGGCAGCCCCTGGCAGTAATGAGGACCAACATGGAGGACCAGGGACAACTGTTTCTTTCCCCTACGCAAATATTACTTTTCTTGTTTGAAAGTCAAAAACAATAAGCAGATATGGTTGTTGGTTATTTAATAGACAATTATTATTGTTCCTCAGAAAAGAACCCCAACAACACAATAAACAAACACATCTCAGTAAGAAGTGTTTCACACCAAGGTCATTGTCTGGTGTCCCAGACTCATGGGCACCAAAGCCCACTGCCACCAGCAGTCCTAGGAAGGCAGAGAAAACAGAGCTTTTGCACCACTGCAAAAGCTGATGGCTAAACCAAAATGGTGCATGATTTTTCACAGGCCAAATGAAGTGTTTTATGCAGATGACAACTCTGATATGGATTTCTACCCTGTAAATTGTTTGGCTTGTGTTTTAAAAATACGCACCTAGATGCAGATGGACGCAACAGCAGGGCCAGGTGATTCTACTTAAATAAACACCCACAAGCATTTCTGAAATCATTAACTTTTGAAAATTCCAGAGAAAATCTAATTCTCCAAAAGTTATGGTCTCCACCAGACTCACAGTTCCACTAATGCTGCTCAGCCAGCAATCATGGTGGCCAACAAATTCTTGTTCTCTGCAGGCAACTTGCAGTGAGTCCTGATGAGGTTTTTTATAACCACAAAGCATTTTTGGCACAATGGGTAAAGTTCTTCAAGAATCAACAAGGAGCACTGTGTGTGCAAGTTTCCAGAGGGTTTTGTGCTGAGTGTGGGCTGAAATGGTGATGCAGAGTCCTCTGGCCATGCACGTGTACTGTACAGCAGAACCCCGGCCCAGGCAGCATCCCAGCTGCACTTGATAGGCTCAAAGTCTGTCATGGCCTTGACTGCTTTGATAAGCAGTTCAGCTGCTCTTCCTTTGCCATGGAACCTTTTGCAGTTTAGAAATTAAAACAAAATAATAAATAAATAAAAAAGAAAAACAGTAATTGTTTACCTTAGAGTAACTCTGGAACTCCAAAATGAGCAGTTAACTTAGACTCTGCCTTTGAAGGCTTATTCAGTTCAGGTAAGTAAGATTGGGCTGCTTTTGCACTGCCCAAAGGAGTGTTCTGCCCTATAAGAACACCTTACCTACTCCTACTCCTTCCAGAGTCAAGGAGCCCATAAGCACAAGGATTTAACACAAGGAAAAAGAGCCACTAATCCATGCAAACAAAACTGCTGAAAAAGCCTGCTTGCTGTAGGTTGAGCAGCCCTTCTGAATTCCTTCAGCATTTACCCACATGGACCCCACCTACCAGCTATTGTAACATCTAATTCAAAGCACTTGAGGGTTTCTTAAACATGGCCATCTGACATGGGCTCCCAGTCCAGAAGATCAGGCCACCTGTGAAGCATTCAAAATATGGACCAAGACGCACACAGGTGCTTTAGAAATGTCAGAAATTCAGTTGTTTTCAAACCAATCAACTGATGCTCTTCAAAGGATACAACATTTTTAATATGTTTGTTTTGCCTGATGAGTTCTATTTGCCAGGATGTTCTGAAAATCTAGAAAACATCCGTTTCAGAGCCATCCAACCTCCGAAATGGATCCCCTCCTCATCTTTAATTCGATGTCTTCCTATGCCATGGCCTCTCACTGCTGGTATGTCTTCAGGTGCACAGCTTTTAGGTCTTGGGTGCTGACAGGAAGACCGGGTGGTTGAAGAAAGCCTATCCCCTTATTTGAAAAGCATTTTAAAGAACTTCCCTTTTATTAAAGGGATTATTTAAAATATAGACCTAGGTAAAAATTTAAAAGATATGATGTGTAGAATATTGAAATAATCTTGACAACATCATGATGAGAAGAAAGTTCACATAAATGAGAGAAAATGTACTAATTAGTGAACACAACTGAGCTGTAAATGCTAAGAGATGCTGCATACCACAGTTGCAATGAATGGCAACATAATCTAATTTAAGAACAAAAACAGCATGAGTCTTCCAGGTCTGAAGTTCCAGGTGAGAGTTTGAATATCTTCTATGACAAATAGCTTGTAACAACTCCAGTAATTGTGTTTAAATAATTTTCAAACCATGAGCTTGGGGGTTTTAAATGTTCTTTATTTTACTGCAAAGACTTACTAAACATGTTAGAGGAATACAGAGGTGGTCAGATAAAAATGAGGACTAATTTAAAACAATAAGAGTGACTAAATAGGACCTACTTACTAAAAGAAAAGCTATCCAAATTACAAAAAGAGTCAAATAAATCAAACCATTTACTCCTTGAAAGAGAATTTTACTGTCTCATTGGTGCTAACCTTTCAATGCCCAGTTAGCCATTACTTCATCAAAATTGCAAGTAGCAGAATTACTGGTGTGCTCAGGCTGTCTTCAGATTTCCTAGTATTTTCTCATTAATGTTAATATGACATTAGAACATTCTGCACTTGAATTAGTGACTCATGATCTTAGACATAGCCCTAAGGCAATCAAAAGAGCCACAAATATCCCATAGCACACTTCAGTAGCAATGCCCTGCAAAATATCTTTTGCAACCGAAATTCATCACTTCCTCAGCAATCTCATAAAAATGGTAACTTCAGAGATGCCTGCAGCAAGGCAGGCAGAACACAAGCCCTTCTTCCACAAGTTCCACAGTTCTTCCCAGTGCTGTTATTAGCATTCATGAGTGGCGGAGCTGGCTGATAAGGAGCAAAGCTCCGACTGTCATCTTGTCATGTTGCATCAGTCACCGCTGATACGAGCTGGTGAATAATGTAGGATAAAGTGAGACCTTCTGCAGATAATGGCAAAACATCAAAATGATAGTGAGGCCATTACTGAGTGATACTCATTTCATAGTGTGTTTTACTTAATAACACTGACAGTGAATAGTTATTCTAAATGCAATAAAAGTAACTGTTTCTTGGTGGCAACTGAATATGAGACATTAGAGGAATCCAGACTTATGAAAAAGGAACCTTTGATGGAAGAAGCAAAATGAAAAAATACCTTTGATGAGGGAAGAAGACTGTAAAGATATCCCCAGTTCCACATGACACTAACAAGTACTGAGCACTATAATGAATGTGGAAAGGAGAGTAGAAAATGTTATCTATACGTCTGCCAGTCGCACACCTTTCCCCAGGCTGTACTAGTTTTTGTTTATATAGAAACATTATTTTTCCTTCAGTGATCATTCCATTAATGTTTTTAGCAGTAGTGTTGATCTGTAATCATTGCACGCATTCACCCAACTGCAAAGCGCCCACTCCATGTACACACAGAGGCTTCCCCACACAGCACCAAATCTGATAAGGAAATAAAAGAGATCCTTAAATTGCCAGAGCCTTAGGAAGGAAGTTCAAAGTAATCTAGGAGCCATGTGCTGTGCAGGGAAAGTAGAAGAACAGATTAATAACTCTAATTACAAAATGGAGATTATCCTTAAATGTTTCAATTTGAATGGGTAATTAACCGAGATAATGGTTGCAAATACATGGTCTGAAGTGTTCTTACCTTTCATGTTTAAGTAATAATATCCATAAGGAAGAAATGTCCTCAAAGCATGCTTACCATATTAAGCCAGTCTTCCCCTCATAATGTGAAGTTCTTCTCCTGGCTTAACTCTTCAAGCAGTAGGTTTCCTACAGTGATTCTGCCTGATGGCTTGCTGCTGCATGAGCTTCAGCGAGATTAACCTCACTCCAAAGCAGGCAATGCTCTCCCAGTACTCATTTGCATCGAGTTTTGTAGTGAGGAAATAAAGTTATGCTGCATAGCTTACTTGAACCTTCCATCAATCATTTGACAAAACACTGAAAATGAACTTTGGTTAAGAAATTAAAAAAACAGTTTGTGAACACAACTGCCATATGTGGGCATGACCCAGTATTTGGATTTTTTCCCAAACGCACATTTTAATAAAGACCTGCAAAACTGACTGATAGGACATTGCCTTTTCGATGTTAGTAGGACAGCGAGACTGGAAACTGCACCTCTCATCTCAGCAGCCCAGGGGAAACAACCATGCCTTCAGACCTGCCCCTTATCCATGGGATATTTTCTTTTTCTGTACTTTTCAGAATTACAGTTTTGTTTAAGTCAACATGACATGAAACATTCCAGAAATTTGACTGTATCTTCAGACCCACACTTGGTTGCTCCTGCCCACAGCTACTGATGAGGGCACTGGGTACGTCATACCTGAGATTTACCAAAGACAAATCCATTCTTTCCTGGAAACTTCCCCACCCACTCCACACTTCTGAGAGCACAGTCATCGGCAGACGCAGAGAGCTTGCTGCCCACCTTGAGTTCACAGCTGGGGACTATTTGGCATAAACATAATCAGAAGATATTGTCACTCCATTTGGCAGTAAAAGCTAAGAAAGAGCATTCCTCCCCCAGACATTTAAACTGCTCCATATGCTCTCTATGGTAAGCTGAGTGGCTGCAAACCCCCAGCTATACACCAGCCAGAGAGTAGCTGAGCAGGGAAAGAGTCGTAAAATGCTTTGGCTTCCAGCTGCTCCCCTGCAGCCTGGTATTTCTTAAGTAGGTGTACATTTTGTGAAACAATACCCTTAGGCTCTCGGTGGAGAGGGAGGCTGTTTTCCAGAGCAACCACCACCAGTCCCTGTACGCACCACAAAATTGCTGTAATCCTCACTGTTTTAAGTGACTGCCTCAGACTTAGTAAAAACACTTTGGTTATATTAAACATGAAGATCTTAAACATACCTGCTGGGAGACTGGAGGGGTGAGGTATGAGATACAGCAAGCAGGAAAGCAGAAAGGAGGAACCTTTGAAAATTACATAGTATTTTGTCTCTAAAACACATTTCTGAAGACAAAACAAGGAAGAAATACTTTGTGTAATGATGAGATGACAAGAAATTGTAAGAGAAAAGGCATCACGTAGTAAGGTGACAGGAAAAAAATAGAGCAGGAAGGAAAATGAGGAAATGCTGCAAGAACTCAGACTGGAAGCAACAGTCAGAGATTTTGATTCCAATGGAAATGTTCATGGTCAGGCTAGGGCAGAAATAGGCTCAAAACGTATTCAGGACACGCTCACCCACAATGATCAAAACCACGCTAACTTTCTTTCCAACAGTTTCTGATGCCAGTACACAGAGCCTTACCCCTGTACAAGGCTTCTACAGATACCCATATCTTAACCACTAGACTGTCTGAGACCTTTCCTTTGATGATTTAGAGGGTATGGCCATGAATTAAGGCTGCACTTTTTACCAGTGGTCAGGTGTTAACTGAGGCGGTGACTTTTGAGGTGCTTGCGTGTGCGTGTGTGTATGTGAAATGGGGAGGAATAATGAGGGAAAGTACAGCCACAGGATCTTGCTCTGGGCTGCCTTGTCTGAGCCAGTTTCTATTACAGTTTCCAGACCAAGAACACACTGTTTGTTCGTGGTCTGTGGAAACCTAACTTGTGAAAGGCTTTTTGGCTCTCCTCCTCATTTCCACTAGCTAAATTGCCATAAAAAGCAGTCACGTTATGCAGGGATTTTCACCTTTGGCATTTCTGAGATGTCTAGCCTTCTTGTTTTTCACATTCCTGCCCTGTGTCAGCAAGTGGTGTGGCTTCAGGAAACAATCTGTGTAGTCATGATTAGCAGAGAAAGTCCTATGGAGATGCGAACTGTGAGGCCAAGAAGCAAGTGTGATCCACTTGCTGGTTTGAAAAAGTCCAAGAGAAAGGGGAATTAAAAGAAAATCCTGATTTCTCAACCATACTGGTTTGTGTCAGTGGTGCTGGCACTGAGAGATTCGAACCTTTCACAGACCCCTGCTCTGGCCCCAGCCTCAGAATCTTCTTTACCTCCAAATTCACAACTAAGCCTCACTGGTAGGGGCTCCTGGTTCAGAGGTCCACTAAATCTCCTCACAAGAACAGGAGGCACAGAAGTTATGACTGGACACCAGGGGAAACCACATCTTGTAACCACTCTTCACAAATATCTTCATCTCTTAACTTAGAAAATAAATAAATCTTTCCAGAGTGTTCAATGGGTATAACTCTCACAATAAGGGGGAAACAATAGCTCTACAAAGTGCAGACATGGGAAATGCTCTTAGAGGGAAGTTGCAAGTTCAGCTGTACTGGAGGTAAATGGGGTGACAGGACAAGAGGTCTGAAGGCAAAAAGGAAGTGCCCTCAATCTGAAGAGGATGTTTTTACAGTAGATTTTGCTTTTTATTCAAAATTGATCTGTTTTGTGTATGCCTTATCCATAGACCATCGCAACATTCCACTGCCCTGTCAGACTCCTAAACATCCTCTTTTACTGTAAAGTGAGTGTCCCCTCACCCACCTTGAAATCAAGCACAAGTGGATTGCTGATACAAATGGTACATATCATAAAAGCTGAGCCTATGCACTAAATTCATGTGCTACACACTGTCTCTCTGTGTCACAATGGAGTCTAGCCCAAGCAATGTCAAACTGAAACACTGCATTTCTCCGGGGCCCTACTCTGCCTTGCTCTTGCTTTTCTCAAGAAATGTCAATTTATTTCCTTCACTTAGACTTCATTTTTGAACCTTCTAAGTGACACTCAAAAGAGGGGGGGGAATAAAATAAAAACAGCCAGGCCACAGTTACTTTGACTGAGTTAACTATAACTACTTGTGAGTACAAAAAACTTTGGGAAACCATCACCACAAGAAATGCACTTAAACTAAAAATATAGTAGTACAGTTTGATCGGGTCTTGATCACTGTGTTTCAAACAAAAATTTCTCTTTTATTGCTTGTTTTCAAGAAAAGGTCACTAGAAAGTCAACTATTATGTATAAACTCTGAGTGATCTTGTGATTTCTTACCATAACAGTCTCATGCCCTCTGTTTTACCCAGGTGAGAAGAATTTAAACAGAAACCCACAGTTACTATACCTAATTATGTGATTCAGCACTGCAGAACACTTTTCACAGAATGGCTTAATCTCTGCTTCTGTAGATAACTTGACACAAAAGAAAGTGCTAAGAAGGTGTCCAAAAATTGATGTTGAGCAACTGAGGGGGTTGGGGACACCATAAGAAGAAGATCAGGGCTAAAGAGGCTATGCAGTTACTATAAATTATGTAAAATGGAACAGATTAAATCAGGTACTTGTGTCAACCTGATTTACTTTTTCAGGCACACTTGCACATCCATACTGCTATTGTACTTCTCCACTAAAAATCAGGCACTTATGTGCTATACTTCTCCTCCTGATTGCCCAGACAAAAGCACCTGGCTCTTGCTTCAGTTACTGGACTTTCCAAATCACAGTCATCCTTTTTTAAGAATGTAATGGGGTTTTAAAAAAGGAAGTTTTACACAAATTCACGCAGGCATAGTAGAGTTAGTACATTATTTTCATTGAGACAAGCTCTAACTACTTTGAATGGGACTTAGAGTACATAGATGCATGTTAAAAGCCACTTCCAGAAATAAACTGAAATAATTAAAATAATTTCTGACTACGCTTAAAGAAAACTCATTTCCAAGCAGTAAAAATTGAAAGTCAGTCAAATCTTGTTATTCAGCCATGGCACGTGAGATTTATGTTCTGATGTCTATTAGTTCTGTAATTGTTTTCCCTCCAAGCATTCATTTGTGGAGATTTGGTAGCCCTCTGGGGTTGTTATTAATTACTCTAAAATAATTTGTCCTGAAAAAATTGCTAGTGTTCTTAATAAGTGGCAAGTCTGAATGCTTACCTGCATGATTCATGAACATCAACCACTAATAACAGCTCCTCACTAAAAATACTAAAAGTTCATTGCAGTAATTACAGCCTTTAATGCAGAACCTTTCATATAACTGTCCTGATATAAAGGTCTCAGTTTCACACAGATGTCAGCAGTGGCAGAAAGTGCTCCCTTTTCAGGAGGATATGGATCATGCTTTCAGGTGAACTGCTACGCAGGAGGCTATCTGCACAAGAAATGGAAGAAACCTCTTGGAGGGGGACCCAGTTCACCTCATCCTGAGTTGGGATTAGTTACACCTGCCTTCATACAGCCTGAAGTTAAAGACTTCAGTGATTAAGTCTGCCTAAGGAAGTCATGACAAGGCATCATCGTACTTGTTATCACAAGGATTTTTCAAGTGTTTAATCCAAGTCCTCAATGGTCCAGCTGTGCAGTATATCTTTATTTCTTTGCAGGATCCATTACTATTCTTTTCTTGAGGCTAAACAACCTTATTTTTTCCAGACCTTCTTCAGTGGTGTTATTTTCTACATGTGACATGACTTTTGGGAGGAAATGTGTCCACCTCAGCCAGAAACCTGCACAGGAAAGCAAGTCCAGCTCACCTCTATGGGCATCCCTCTACTGCAGAGACAGAGCAGGAGGTGCTCCAAAAGCCCACTGCGACCTCTGACTGCAGCAGGCGGCCTCTGTGTGTGCAGCTAATACATAACTCTGCACATCGATGTAAAATCATACATACAGAGGCAAAAATGAAAGCCACATGTGAGTATGAGAGACTAACCCAGGAAACAGTGATGATGAGAAAGCTGAAATGATGACATGAACATAAACACTTGAGTATGAGGTTGAAGGGTTGCTGGGATTTTTGTACATGTCAACAAGTCAGATGAGAAAAGTGGGGAAACTATACACCTCAGCATTTGGTTATACTATGACTTCTATCGAGGGCTGTAGCAGATCACAGCACCCAAATATTCACATTTCAAAGAAGACTTCAAGAAGAAAATAATAAAAAATCCAGAAACATTCAAGCAAGGGCTGTTAAATAACTAAAAGATGAGAATCATCATAGGAATCCAGCACATTTAGTTCACAAAGTTACTTAGTTACATCCCCTGGGACTATAAATACATTGAGGCCCCGCACACAAAGCAAATGACTGGAAGCTGAAGCTAAGATTCAAAGATAACCAAGATTCAAAGTCAACCCACTAGTGCAGGAGACAGAACTGTTCAGAGTATTTTACTGGACCTATGGATCTGTCAGTTGCCCTTTGAATAGTAGACTGTGTGCATTAAATGTCAAGGAGTTGCACTTACATCAGGATTTGATTAGGTTAACATTGCAATCTCGAAACTTGCTGAGTTTTTAAATTCTTGATTCACAGGGTTATTGTCAGTCTTTAATATAAAGCAGTTTCCTTTGTTCAGAACAGAAAAGGAAGGTAAGAATATGAAGTTATATGTTGGGAGAGCCACTGCTCTTGCAGTAAAGCCCACAAGGAGAGACAACTCAGCAAGGACTTCCCCCTGCACTGCCCATCTCTGCACATGGCACAGCCAGATAGGTATGTTCCTGAGACAGAAGTGTACTGCTGAGCTTCCCACAGCAAGCTCTGCACATGCTTCTCACAAAAACCTGCATCCCTGCCCTCCAAAATTATGCCAGTTTACACAAGAAAGGATAAAGGAGGCATGCTTGGTACTGCAGATTTTCTGCTGGAAGTAGCTGAAATAAATATTCTGCTGGAAGTAGCTGAAATAAATTATTTTCCTGGGCTGGCAGAGTCCCTCTATTGATTTACCTTATCTCACTCAAGTCCCATTGACTTCACCGAATCTGATTTCACAGACATTTAATTAAGTTACTTAAAACACTAGCACTAACTGTTGAAAACTTATACATGAGATAGTACATTAAAGAGTATCAGATAAGGGGAAATCCCAGGAGGGCGTGAAATGGCTTTTACTGTCCAAATGCTGGCTAACAATTAGCAAAACACTGTGGGAACAAAAAACTGTTACCAGAGCTGTGTCTGACCACAGTTTTACAGGCCCCTGCAGAGGCACAGAAAAGATGGTAAACTTCAATCCCGTTTCTAAATTGTATTTTAAAAAAACCCTTAATGCGGGCTAAAAAAGACAACTGTTTGCATCTGGAACTAATATGAAGGCTAGAAAAAAATGAAGTGTGATTGTGGCTCCCTGGTGAAGCAAAGCTGGAAATAGATCTAGATTGCAGAAACAGACATGAAATCAGATAGTATGAATATTGCAAAGAAATGTATAAATAAAAGATAACCAATGAGAACCTGTTAGTAGATCAGATTCTTGTTTGCAAGCAGATGAACTTCAAAGGGAAGATGTATAATAAGTAGTGTTTCCCTAGATAATGAGAGGTACTATGCAATTGCAGTAAGAAAAGAGAAAAAGATTGGGAGAGGGAAGCTAAGGGCAGTGAAGCAAGGAGCAGCAATTAAAAACTGGTGCAACACAATGCCAGGGCATTTAAATGAAACAGAATATTGTGGGGGGTGAGGGAGAGGAATCCTGGTAACTTTCCCAAAGCAGTTTAAAGCCATACAAAAATGGCATGTGTGAAAGACATTTTGAACAATGTTATGAAGAAGTTGAAGGAACCCCATAAAAATATTTTGTCAAGCTACAAAAAAAAAAAAAAAAAAAAANAGGCTTGTGTAACTACCCAGTTTCCAGAGATGAACAGATGGCAATAGTAACAGAAAAGGAAAAGGCAATAGCTGATATGAAAGCACAGAAAGATGCAAACTCTAGCAAATAGTAGAGACTTGCACAGACCTGAGAAACAAGCTTGTGTGCAAACAAGAACACTGAGGAGAAAGGGTCATGCAAGTGACACAGAAAATAAACCAGCACTCAGTCAATAGCAAATGTACAAGATGCAGAAGAAAATAAAATTAGAAAAGCAGTGACATCATGTAGAAAGCTTAATGGAGGAACCTTATGCATGGAATCATCATGTCAGGGGTTTCAGGAACAAATTCAGCTGCTGATAACTTTGAGATTTCTCACAGATTACATTAATGAAACACAAGAAGTAAAAAGTAAAGGTTAGTCATACCCCTCAAAAAAAAAAAAAAAACCCAACAAACAAAAAAAGACAGCAGTGAATGAACAGGAAAAGAGAAACCAAAGAGAGAAAATCAGCACTTTTTTTTTCCCATGCTAAAGTCTGTACTAAATAGTGCAAATTAAACCTACAGTAAGATGAGTCTGAGGGCTTTATTATAAACAACACTTAGACACATGAAAAGGGGTAAAGATTGAAATTTCACACAGGGAGGAAAAGCCACAGCTTCTGAATAAGAAAAAATGTATATAGTAACTAAACCTGAGACACAGACTAAAACTAAGACATATTAAAAAAGTATAACTTGAATAAAACCAGGTTATTTATGACTCAGTTCCAGTATATAAGTGACACATTGTCTATCGCTGACTCCAAAGAAGTCAGATATTCATCCTCAGCATTATCAGAGCAATAATCTAGGGTATAAAACTACCTGATATTTTCTCAAAAACCTCCAAGTACATTTGCCACCTGAGACAACAAACGGAGTAAGCTTCTACAGGATACTGTCTCAGCACACTGCAGCTTGAGTGTTGATAGGAGCTGGAAGCCAGCTACCACATCCTGAAAAATAAACCAGTGAATGAAGAGGCAATCAGCATACAGCATGAGATCAGGCAGGCAGAGCAGAAGTACCACTCCAGGAAAAGGCAGTGAGCTGCTGGATGGCACATCAGCTTCATTATCAAGAGATGGTCAAGAAATACTTGGAAAGAACATCTTGAAATAAATGTCTGCTTGACAAAAGCCAGCCAGAATTTTTCAGAGTAGGTAAAAACTGGTAGCAAAAGATATTAGAGGATATTAGCCAGCGAGGAGTGGCTTTTTTTTTTTTTCTCTTTTTCCACTTAGTAGATTTCTGGGTTGTGGGAGGTTTGGGGTGTACTTTTTTGCTCTGTTTCATTGTTAATGAAAAATATCACAATCAAAACAGGTACTTCACTAAAGTGACTGAGAGGTAGACAGCTAATTGCTGAGGCAGTGGCCTTGCTGTGTGAAAACACATCAAACGAACAAGAACTTTGACCTGACAATCAAACAGAAAAAATCAACCAGCCCAAATAATTGAGAATTTTAAGGCAGGTACTAGAAGAAAACAGGAAAATAAAGCAGAGGTATCCGAGTGTGCAGATTCATTATTCTGCCAGACTGGCCCTGCTGGGGAGGAATTCCTCTCTGAGCCCATAAAGGCAAGAAACACAGAGAAAAGGTGAGACAGATTGAAAGCATCACTTAAAAGATGAGTGGCTCATCGAAAACAAAAGGGTTGTCAGAAGTCAGAGCCACTGTCAGTGGGAAAGCTATTTCCGAAAATTCAGGATTGCCAAATTCAGCCCACGACACTGGGTTAAGTGGTCATGGTACTTGCAGAAGTCAAGTTAAGTGGCAAAGAGATAATGACAGCTCATAGCACTAGCAGCAGGTTTTAGATTTTAGAGTTGCTAGTTCCAGAGAAATCTTTACAGGTTTAAAAAAAAAAAAAAAGGAAAAAAAAATAAAAATTGAAAACAAAGGAAAAAAAATTTAAAAAAAAGAAAAAAGAAAAAAGAAAGCAGAGAAAAGAAAACAGAAAAAGAAAAAACAGAAGTATTTTATGAGCAAGAAGCTGTGTGGGGCTGAGTTGGTGGCCAGGACTAAACCATGACACAAATCCATAAATAAGTCAGCTAATCTACCCTAACAGGTGTTCTGATTTTAAATTTACTGTCTCAAACAAACATGACAGAGGGAAAAGTGAGGCAGTCTCCCTGAACAGGGCACTATGATCTTACATAAAGAAACTGAAAACAACTTTCAGGACTCTTTCCTTGGTGAGAACCACATGTGTGAAAGAAGAAGCAGGACCAGGCCACTGCACTCTTGTGTCTGACTGCTGTCTCACACAAAACAGGAGGGAACCGAGTCTCCGTGATAACTTAGCTGCTTGAAAAGCTTTTAGCCACAGGGAGCGGAGACAATTTTGCCCGAAATTTACTCTGCTCATTAGGAAGCATTTCCTACCATGGAAGTGAGTATGTGAAGGTTCATGAGAAGGAAACTGGGTCCTGATTTCAGACAGCTCTCCATCCCCCTCTTCACAGCTTACATGCCTATACCTCCACAGCACTGTCAAGGAAGTTACTGTAACCTTTGTGGCATGTGTCAAGAGCATAAGATGGCTTAATGAGAAAATAATTCTCGCTTTTTGTTTTTTTCCTTTTCAAGTAAGCTTTCTGGTACTATATAATTAGTATTTGCCATTAAAATACCATCACAGAACCTTAAAACAGTCCTTCGTAACGTTACTACTGCAAGACCATGTTTCAGTTAGTTTAATGCACAGCACATTAAAATAAATGCAACCTGATTTCTTTTTTCTCCCTTTCAGCCTGATCCAAAATGTGTTAAACTGAAAGAAGGAGGCCAGGAATGTTGTAAAGGCTCAAGCTCGATACATTGCCTCTACAACCACAGCTGCACCACCTCAGGAGAGCACATGAAGAAGCAGCCATACCTTCTGGAGGTATTCAAGGCACAGATATTTTTGGGAAAACAGGGCTGGTAAACTGGTACCTGATAGAGTCTGGGAAGCCACAAGGGAAATACTCTATGTGTACAGCACAACAGGACGTAGGACTCTATGACATTTTCCATCTCTGCCTGACACTTGGACTTCATAAAACTTAAGACTTAGTTTCTCGCCCAATGAGCTGCTCAGCAAGGCTGAAAGGGATTCAACGTCCAGTAAGTGAAATTAATCATCATTATGCTGTCAGCAGTAGAATCCAAAAGAGATGTTATTAAAACGAGAGCAGGAGTCAAAAGGTCACTTCTTGAGTCTGTTGGATGTCAGCATATTGTTTCAGAGTCCAAGGCAGCATTATAAACATCCAACTCTGAACTTAGGGATGCCACTTCTATTAAGTTAATTAAAGAAATATTACACTCTTATTCATAAAATCTTCCTTCTTCCAGAACGGACATTGATTGATGTTCTTAATAAATAAAAGATCATCAACTTTTATCCTACAATAAATCTTTCAAATTGCCATGTGTTTGTACTTTCCTGCTCTACCCACTGCATCTCCTCCAGCTGCTCTGAGCTATTAGTAATATTTCCAGAATGAAAACATGGGACTGTTCCTGTTCTTTCCCAAATGCCAGAACTGACAAAAATGAAACAGAAAGTGACATTTTCAACAGTTTTTACCTGATCCCATCATCCTTGCTGAAATTAAGTGTCCAAGTAATAATGCACAGCATGCTACTCCTACTTGAGTTAACCTAATTTTTTCTTTGACTGAAGTGGGAGGAGACACTTCATACGCCAGTCCATAATCCCTAACCATAGCAAATGTCTCTATACTTCTCATTTCTCATCTGTATCTTCACTTGGGGTAGGGATGGGTGGTGGATGGAGCAACAGACATGACAAAAACCCCCCAAAACAGCTCCAGCGAACAGGTCGTGAACCAACAAAAAAAAAAGCCCAATCCCACAACCCAAAGAAGTCCTGATCTGTACATCATAGTTTAGTTAATATCTGGCCATGATAAGCAGTCCAAAATTGTTTACAGGACCATATTAAAGAGAAGAATGTGTAAGCTTGTTATTTCCACACAGCCGCAAGTTTACAGTTGGGGCAGGTCATGATTCTTTCATGCAAAAAGCTTGTGAAGCAGTAGTCTAAAGCAGATAGGTTTACAGAGAACTATTTTGCAAAAACATTTCATTTTTCAAAATATTCTTCAGCTTTGTATCCAGAGATACAAAGCTAAAGCAAACAGCTTTACAGTCCTTCAGGAGGATCCAGTTAGACAAAGACAAAAAATAAAAAAGCAGCAATGAGTTTAAATGCAATGAGGCAAAGCATTGATTTTCAGTGCACTACATTGCTCCTTTCAAAGGCATCCACAACAGTCCTTGCACTGGCTACGCGGGGAGATAAAGCTCGTGTGCTTTCCTTGCCTAAAAAGAGTTGGTGCAAAAATTCTCTTTTCAGAGTTCCTCATCTCCATTATACCCACACTCATCTTACCATAGTACTGGTAAGAAGTCCTACCCAAAATAGATTGCCTGCAATAGTTCATAGATTGATTTCCTTTCCTATTTTTAACATCCAAGCTTTAAGAGCTTGTTGGACTTTCATATTTCTTTCCCTGCAGTAAAGTTTCTGAGAATCTGGTCAAGACCTTGCTGCAACAACAGAATCGCAGTAATAGCCATATATGTGTATATATATATATATGGATGTATGGATGAATGTATGTATTTTATGGAAGGGAACAATTAATGATATGGTAATCTGCTTTAAACTCTTGTTTAAGGATAATTCTGACCATGCTGACGTTCCCTATCAACAACTCCTTTAAGTAAAGCTGAGAAAGACACATAAATGCGGATGTGGGGGAAGGTGGTGAACAGAGAAAGCTCCTTTCCTACAAATGAAACAACTGAAACAAGGAAACAAAGACACCATCAGTAAGTGAACTCTGACAGCTTTTCAACTAACTAACATCTCAGTAACACAGAAACATGAAGGCAGGTAGGTAGTGAGGCCTAAGGTGGCTACAGCCAGTAAAGATCTCTTTCACCCATCAGTGGCGTCTCATCCAAACCCCAGGGAAGGAAAAGGCAAGAGGGTTCACACCCTAAATGGAGAGAAATTGAAACACTCCTCAGCAAATGAAAAGGAGACAGAGGTACTAAAACTAATGGTGTTGCTTGTATTCTAATTACCTATTCTCCTGAATCACAGAATATCCCGAGTTGGAAGGGACCCACAAGGATCCTCAAATCCAACTCTTCAGTGGCTGATGCAAACCCACAATTTTGGTGTTAATAGCACCATGCTCTAACTTACCAAGCTAATTTCATCACTCAAACGGTGTTTATCCCCAAATTTAGGGCCATTCCACTTCAAAGACCCTACTGTTTGAATGGAGCCCTTGAATGCTCAAAAGGGTAAGCTTGCCCCTTAAATATTCTTAGACAGTACAAAGGCATGGACATTCCATTTTCTCTTAGTGAGATAACTTGTTTGCCAAAAGGGAACCCCAGGCTACAGATGTGGCTGTTGTGATTTCCAGCACTGTGTGACAGAAAGGTACAAGGAAAAGACAGCCTTATGCTGACCTCTGCAAAACAGGACAAGAGAAAGAGGCTGGAGGCCTCATTTCTTGCTTTGATGCAAACAAAAGCATTTTTTATTACCCTGCCTACAATTAAAAATGAAACAAAAATCAAATAATAATTCCCAGAAAGGTCACAGCAGCGTCCAACACACTTGGAAACAAAAGCCAAATGAGAGGTTCACCTTGAGGCTCCCAGATGATGGGGCAGAGTGCACTGTCAGCACAGCTGCGGATGACACCACACTGGGGAGAATGACTGACAGACCAGAGGTTGTGCTGCCATCCAGAGGGACCTCGACAGGCTGAAGAAATGGGCTGACAGGCACCTCATGAACAACACAGTACTACACAGAGAGCTACAGAAAAAAGTTCATTATCAAGATTATGCTGTAGAGGAGAAAATATTTTGTCATCACATGTTCAAAAGCAAACAAAAAATAAAAGTCCTTCTAATTTGCTCTTCTAACTCCTTTTTGTGCTCAGCCCAAGTTGCTACAAGTGCATCTTAGCAGCTTGGGGGTAGGTACTGAAATCTGCAGAGGCCTACTGCACAGGCACAGAAACACCCAAGCATTCTGCAAGGCGTTAAAGTGCTAGTAAAGATTTTCTGTGGGATCTTGCAACATCTTGCAAGAAGGAATTTCATGCTCTAACAAAAGTTTGCACCAGGTCAACAGTTACCTTCATTTTTCAATGGGCTTAAAATCTCTGTTGCCATGTGCCACTATGACTGCATATGACCTGAGACAGAAGAAAACAGAAAAAATACTGAGTTTAAACAGCTCTGGTGAGGATGGATTCTACTATACCCAAGGTAGGAGCTGCCCTTTGATACCCTGGTGTGCTTCTTGGTTGATTTCTTTGCCTCGGTTCCTTGAGGATCAGCAGGCGCCTCCTGTATTTGAGACTGAAAGCATCACAGCTTTCAGAAGAGAACTATGGAAGTAATTCACAAGGTGACAGAGCCAGTCTGGAACACCCAGCACTGCAGCCACAGTGCCAAGGCTGTGGGCACTGCAGTCACCAGGAGAAAGGCACATTTGAGAGCCAGCACATACTTATGATGACTCTGATATGGCCAGTTTTCTTCTGCTGTGTTTTCATAATGCCTTGTCAGTACTTAGTGTAGATCTTACTCTATATAGCTCATTTCAGGGGGAATTTTTTAAATCTCAGCCCCTTAATGAGCTAAATTTTTTATTGCCAAAGTAAGAAACTTGTTTGTGCTCTAAGTTACATGAGGTTTGAAAGCACAGCTCAGGAGAAATTAAATTCAGCTTCAAAATTACATTAACTTGAAATTAAGGTGGTCATTTGAACAACACAGCTATTAAGGTTCCTATGCAGGCAAGACTTATATAGGAACATTAGTAATATAAGGAATATTTGTACTAAGTCCACTCCTTTAAAAAACCAAAACATCACACACACATGTGGTCACTGCCAGTTATGGTGAAAGCCTTATTGCTCCTGCTGCAGTTGGTGCATTTCTAATACATCCAACAGCACTTCACAGAGTAAGCTTGCAGTGCACAGCAGTACATAAACCTTTCCACCTCCTTGTCCACCAAAGATTTATCAATACCAGACCTTCAGGTATTGCTGCTCATTCTGAAGCTGCAAAGGAGCAGGGAGAAAAGGACTATGTAAAACCTGGGTTTATTGTTTCTAGGAAAGAAGAGGTCGGAAACTAAAAGACGAGAATGAATGAAAGGTGGCCTAAAAATTGCAGCTTGCAACTTACAATGAGTTTTCAGCCAAATTCCAGCCAAAACCTACTTTTTGATGCCATCAGCCAGAAGAGAGAGTGCCCTGGGAGTGGAATTTCCACCTCTGCTTGTGCAGCAAGCCTGTTCTGGCAGAAGATGCACTTGTTTCATAGAGATGGTCAGAGAAAGAGAGGAACAAGTCTTGATGGAAAGGCATTCCTATGTAGCTGATCCCAGAAAAGCTACAGGCTTTCCGTGGGACAAGAAGAGAAGGAGAAACTTCCAGATTCTCTTTCAGGACATGGCCATAAATGTACTGCTTAGCCTGAGACCAACCAACTTCCTACTTGTGTGTTGACAGCCACCGCCTGGAAGTTGGCTAACAGTCCACAGTTAGCGCACCTCACAAATACAGTGAGACGTAATCGTTAACATTTGCAAAGCACATAGATAAAGTTCAGATGAAAAGGTTCACTACCACTGAGTACACACAGATGGAGGGAAGAGATAACACATTACCTGTATTTGTTGAAGTGGTGCAATATAATTCAATTCTACAACCATAAGCAAATACAGCTATGCACATGTGCATGCACACGCATTCTCCTTCAGCCCACGTGCTCTCAGCTATCGGTGTAACACAAAGATGTGATCCTGGAAACTTCGCTGCACTCACAGCCCAATTCCATCTTTGCAGTATGCATGAACAGGGGAAGTGTGTCTTGTAAACATCTTAAAATATGCATAGTGGGAAAAAGATTCTGCACATTTTTCCCTTCTATTGCAACAGAGGCAGTATCGAGAAGGCCAGGTTAAAAAATATATCTGTATGTGTGTATAAGAAAAACAGAAAAAACCTTTAATACATCCTTTATATCTTTTTTTTTTGCTACTGTATCAGCAGCTGTTCCCAGTGTCGTGTCACCAAATGGCATGAGCACAGTTCTCATCACCAAGTGCTGTTTTGCCATCTATGACATCTGCAGAAGTGGTGGGGTCCCCTTCAGAACAAGCCAATAACATAAAAAATTGCCCTAGAAGCCCAGTCACAGCGAAGGCAGTCACGGCTGATGAATCATGAAGACTGGAGAACGATGAGCAGGAGGCAGGAGCGAGCAGCTTGTATTCCCTGTATTCCCTGCACAGCTCTCACGACCTCTTCACCTACTGTGCGGGGGCTGTAGCTGTGCTCACGCAGCAGGCACAGCGGCTGTGCTTAAAGCAAAGGGCACCTGGCACCCTCCCAGCACGTAACCTATAGCACAGGCAGCTCTTTCCTTGTAGCCAGGGTTCACTGCCTGACAAACATACGTGACATATTCCTGCAGAATTACAGGACAGTGAAATGACTATATGAAGAAGACTCCTCTTCTACTTTAATTAGCATTCAGTCTGAGGAGACAAATCTAGAAATAGTTTACCACTGTGAGGAATTAGTTGAGAATCCAGTCTCAGGCACGCTATCTTCCTGAAACAAACTTTCAAATTATATGAAAGGGAGAAAAGAAAAAAAAAAGAAATCTTACAGTACTGAGAATGAGATAAAAACTCTTCGATCCATTTTCACTGCTTACATTCTTATTTGAGAATTATTCATGAAAATTATTACTTTTTTATTATTATTATAAGGGAGAGAATTGACTCTCAGTTTTCCCCCAGCTGTACATTATTACTTGAGAGCAAATGCAGTGGATCTGTGTAAGTCTGCTCTAAGGTCAACCTGCCTTTGTTTGTTTGCTTGCTTATCTGTTTTTCATACACGCCATATCCTTTATGCAAATGAAATAAGAAAAAATCCCCCAAACATACCCAGGCTCTTAACAATTATATTCCCTTCATTATCTGAAAAGCTCATGCATGACTTGGAAGAATTGACCCCAATCATTAAAATGATGTGTTTTAAAGCAACCCTGTAGATCTACAAAGAACTCCTTTAAATCAAGATCAAGGAGAAGTGTGATGATCTGTTCTAAACCATCACTTAACTCAGACCTTCTTCTTATTTTCCTGCATCAGTTTCCTCCAAAAAATTGCAGTTAACTGAGAACATTGTTCTCCCACTCCACAAGATTACTAATCCTGTGGAGGGGCCTGATTTCAACAGTCAAAAGCATCTTTCAAGACCAGTCGCACAAAGCCAATGCCTTTGACAAGCTCATGGTGTTCCCATGAAAACACGAACCAAGGAATTCTCCTCCCACTTTGCAAAGGTTTAGACACACAAATTCAGGCACCTTCACGTGCTCTGAATGGAGCTGCAGAAGACTCAGCCCAGGCAGACACCAGAGCCTGGAGAGAACTCCCCTGCGTGGTCCTCAGAAGCCACTCCGGGATCGTCACGCTCCCCTCACTTGCCTGCCCAACTCTTTACTGTCTGTGACCACGGCTCAGTCACACAACACCCACCAAGGCCCAATTTTAAGTTTTGGAGCCCAAGCTGAGATCTATATATTGTATTGAAACAGAACACTCTGAGCATTTCAGTCACTTGAATTACAGGAAATAAAACATGCTTTAAGCAACACCTTGATAAACTCAAGTGGATTCTTCAAGGCTGATCTAAAGAGCAGTTACAACTTCTGTTAGTATATTAGAATTAGATCTTGTCAATCCTTATCTGAAGCCATTGCAAAAGTCTGCTCTTTTCTCATGTTATTAAAGTGCCAAGAAAAAAGAGGATAAAAGATCATGCTAAAGAAATGGTATTCTATGTGAGAAATAAAAGCAAAAGACAAAAAAGAGAAAAGAGAAAGCAAGAAAGAGAATGAAAGAGAAACAAGAGAACTAGAGAAAGAGAACTAGAGAAATAGATAAATGGAGAAAAACAAAAACAGAAAAACAGAAGAACAAAGAGAAGAAGCGAAGAACAGAAAAAGAGGAAAAAATAAGAAAACAGAAAAGAGAACAGAAAGCAGAATTGTTGCTAGAACAAAGACTGCTCACCTGAGGAGTATCTTCATCTCCAGCAGACTCTTCAAATTCAACTCCGTTCCTCCAGGCAAAGCCTTGAAGGGCTCCTAGTGCTGAAGGACTAGTGTAGTATGAGTCCATGCAGGTATCTGAAAGCTGCTATAAAAATGGTATTTTTTTGGTGCTATGATACACACCATAGTTCAGGAAGAATTTTCTTGGAAAGCAAAAGCTTTCTAGGTAGAGTTTGTGTCAGATACCACTCTCTCGTACGAGAAAAATCCCACACAAGCCATTAGAGGGACTCCCTGAATGCAGAACTCCTCTGCTGCATCATTGCTAAAACCCTTTCATTTCAAATATATACTCTGTGTGTGTGAATTTGTTGGCCTTCTACAATTAATAAAGTTTTTTCTCAAGGTTAGACACCTGAAACACTACAAAAGTAGTCCCTTCCCTCTTAGCATTTCTGAGGTCTGCCACGGCTAGAGCCTTGACAGGAGGGATTCACCTTTTGGATGCCTCAACATCTCACTTGACCAGTGACCAGCACGTCAGGCAACAGAGAGAGAAAAACGCTCCCTTCAGTTTAAGTAGCAGACTCTTCAGTGGACTTCGTAAAACTTTTCTTGGAGTAAAATAGATGGAATCCATTCCAAGATCATTCGATACCTTTATTGACCAGTTCCTGTTACCACAAAGTAAAAGTGTCTCTGATGTCATCCTGCAAATCAAGGACTAAGGGCTTAAGTTAATTTATTCCAGCGTAGATCTTTTACCTTAATATTTAGAATATGATCTAACAATTCAGTGTTCTGTTCTGACTTGTCTTTACATTAAAGCTAGCAATTCTTTGGCTAAGGAAGAGAGTCCAGGCTGTCAAGGGGCTGCAAAACATCATTTCAGTTGCAGAACAATCAATGAAAACTATCAAGATGAACACTGTCAAAAGAGCTCAGAGTCTCTTTCTGTATTACTAAAAAAAAATTAAAAAAGAAATGGGGGGGCAGGCATGGAGACAAAAATGGACACATTTGAAGTTCAAAAGTGTTCATTTTAGAATATGCAGCTAAAATATTCTACTGCCACCTATAAATGATGCTAACCACAGGGTGGGGGATGGGGAATTCAGTTAAAAAACATATGGTAAGAAGGTATCATCAAGATTTATAACACAAGTTAAATTAGGAAATTTAGTAATTTTTTTTGTCAGTGGTGTTCTGTGAAAGGTTGCACAATCAGTCCTTATACAGAAATTCCATCCAACAATACTGTCAGATTAGTCACTAAAAACAACCTCTATCCTTGAGGAACAAGAGTAGCAAAGGTTCTATAATTGACTAAAGTCTCTCACTTTACTTGCATTTTCATTTCAATATACAATGCAAAAAAAGTTATACATGCCTCAAATGCCTTAACACAATGACTATAACAGCAAGTCCTGAAGGTAGTGCAGTATTATTACAATTTTAAATGTTTTTCCTCCATTTGAATGTGAAAACATATGCAAGTTTTACTTATCCCTCTACTTTTTGAGAAGTTACTGAAGTTGGGGATAATGAATAACGAAGGAGAAAAGACAAAATGCTTAGGGTTGTTCAAGGAAACTGTTTTGGAGGATGGTTCATTTGTCTTTGAGATATAACAAATACTTCACTAGAATCCTTTTGTTAAAGTTGTATTTCTTACACTAAATAGCTACAATACGTCTCCTTGAACTTATCTATCCATATGCTAAATATTGGTTTTTTACTGCAAACTCTGATGTGTTGCATTATGTTCACTAGAACGTGGGAATTCAAGCCTGTTTTGGTGCAAGTTAAAGGAGTTAACAAGCCCAGAAATGACAAAATGTTATTAGAGCTGAGTGAGCAAAGATGGAATTCATGTTTGGCATTACAAAAAAAGGCCACAAGGTTGGGCATCTGAGCTAGAAAATGCCAGCTTTCTGTGACACATTCCAGCCTTAACGAAGCTGTTCTAACGCAGCAGTTTAGTGTTCTCAACTCCAGAAGAGTGGTACTCCGATCATTCCTCACTTTTGTTTATGAATATTACATATAACCAGTGATGATGCCTAAACAAACTGACAATAAAAGCACAACTTGAAAGCAGTCAAGCTCCTTGGCGTGGTGGAAACATCAAGCCTCTTAAAATTTCAGGAGAATGAGATTTCCAACAGCATTATTTTGAAAAAAAAAAACCAAATTAGCAAATTTACAATAATTTTACATTTGATAACAAATTAGGTTCACACCGGGAAAGGCCCACTGCTTCCATAGCTATTTCTCACATTACATAAGCTTTCTTTTAAACCAGAAGGATAGTTTCAGCAAGCCCTAGGGCCCTTTAGTGCATTAAGTAAAGCCCTTAATGCAAGTATTATCACCGGTTTAGTGAATGAATTATCAGTGGAATTTAAAACAGAATTAAAACCTACCTCTTTCCTTGCCTGTGTAGCTTCAAAATGTCTACAGTTCTTGTTTCAGACACAAAAGGAATACTTACAGATTACTCTAGTTACCTAAATCATTGATTATATATAGACGGCACATAAAAGTATACTAACTTTGTATAAATCAAGATTTTATGGTTTATTGCGGTTTTTTACAATTTTTGTGGGGGATTTTTTTGGTGTAGCTTGACCTGAAATCATTAAGACATATCTACATCATTTTTTTCAAGATTCTTTTATCACACAGTGATCAATTCTCTACATTCATTTTCTGTAGATCTCTCCATTCCAGTTTTCCAGAGTTCATGAGTACTGACACTACTGAGGAAGTACAAGTCCAAACACACCTATACAAACAAGACAAACTAGACAGAATATTGCAGATAAGACTATCTTTTTTTTTTCTTTTTCTTTCTTTTTTTATATATAAATTTGTTTCAACCAGGCACGGAGAACTTTGGAACACAATATTGAAAGCCATCTATGATAATCTTTGCAGCTTAGGTGTTTGCAAATTTCCCAGCCAAGCACTCGCCCCTACAGCTTTAACCACATATACACGATCTTTTATTTCCTCAGCACTTCAAGTGAGTCGCCCCTCAAACACAGGGGTTCTAAAACCGTACCCTATTTACCAGAGTAAGACTACAGACGGGCTAAGTAAGTGGCACCACGTTCTCTTGAGCTGTGTGCTTTACTTCAAGACAGAGCTGGCTGCTTCAAGGCCGAGCTCGTTCACAGCAGTGACAAACAAGCACAGCTGAGCTGAGTGCAGGCGACGGCCGGGCACGGAGGCACAGCCTGGGGCACAACAGGGAAACGGGCTGGCCACAGCAACCAGAGAACCAGGACTTGTACACGTAACTTAAGAACAACTGCATTGTCAAACTGTACTTTTACATGAAGTTCAAGCACAAACTTTTCCCCAGTATTCCCAATTTGCAAGAGAGCCCTGAAGGACACACCACCCCCCCAAACTTTAAAGGTGTTTAATTGTGCACATTCAATTCCACATTAAATCACAAAATAAACACTCGCTTTTCACCTGTACATTTAACAAAAAACCCTTACAGCTTAAGATTAGCAAATACATTCCCAATCTACAGCCTCATGTAACATTACTAATAATATGTGTCATTAAAGAAATTCTCTCAAAACATACATACAATAGATACTGTGGGTAAAGGACACAGTGAACAGGTTATTTCATTCTCTCTAACAAATACCTAGTGATTATGGGCAGTGTTTTAATGCTGATGTTAAAAATTACATGATTCTTATTATTCCAGTCCTATTTCACTTGTAAGAAGAATTACAATTTCAAAAGTGCACATACAACTGTGAAAACTGTGGGAGGGAGGACTGTGAAGAGTACGAATTAGTGCTTGTTCCACATAGGTGCTGCTATAGGTCCCTGTGGAGCCCTTTCAACGGTCACAAATTCATCAGGGTTGTCAAAAGCTTCGTAGTGGACTAATAAGTCTTGAATAGCACACTCCTCAATCTGGAAGGAAAAAAAGAGCATGTTTGTCAGTGTCAGGTCTACATTTACACCATGGACATGGTTATGAACTGGCTTTACTGGTCCTGAATGCATCAGACCTCCTAATCAGGAGGAGTAGTACAGACGATGCATTCTTAAGACAACTTGAAGAAACCTCATGTTTTCAGGTCCTGCTCCTCACGGGAAACTTGAGCCACCCTGGTATCTGCTGGAAAGGCAAGACAGCAGGACACAAGCACTCTAGGAGGTCTCCTCATTGGTGAAAAATTCTTAACACAGATGATCAAAGGAGAGATTCTGATGGATCTCAAACTTGCAAAAAAAAAGACCGGTCAGGGATGTGAAGGCTGAGGGCAGCCTTGGCTGCAATGACAATGAGATGCTGGAATTCAGGATCCTGAAAGCTGGGAACAAGAGAAATAGCAAACAACTTGGGACTTCAGAAGAGAAGAGTATGAAGATGTCTGCTTGGAAAAATTCATGGGATTTGGCCCCAGAAAGAAGAAAGGTCCAGGACAGCTGGTTGATTTTAAAGATCACCTCGGCCAAGCTCAAGAACAGACCATACCAATGAGCTTCTCAGCCAAGTAAGAATGGCCAGAGGTCTGCACAGACAAAAAAAAAGAGCCCCTGACAAAACTCAAACAAAAAGGAAGCATACAAGACGTGGAAGCAGAGAAAAGTGATGAAGGAAAACAGAGACACTGTGTGACCACACAGGAACAGAATTAAGAAAGTCAAAGCCCATCTATGGTGGAATCTGGCAAGGAATACGAAGGACAACAAAAGAGGCTTCTACAGCAGCGAAAAAAGACAACACGGATCCACTACTGAATAAAAAAGACATGGAAAAGGCTGGGGATCTTCATCTTGATCTTAAGCATTAAGAACAGTCTCCAGCAATGCCAGGCCCCGGAGATCAGAGCTGGCCAAAATGACTGCAAGACCACTCTCAAAAAAACCTTTGAAAAATTGTTGCAATAAGGGTTGATTCCTGAGGACTGGAGGAATCAAATGTCATTCCTACCTTCAAGAAGGGCAAGAGGATCTGAATAACTACTAAGTGATCCCCGGGAAAGTGGTACAGCTTAAGTATTGACTAAGAGTTTAAGTGGACAAGCTTACGAACAGACCTCATAAATGCAATGTGAGACACACTGAAAACTGCCTGAACTGGTGACCTCAAAGGGCTGTGACCAGTGGCACAAAGTCCAGCTAGAGGCCAGTCACTAGCACCAGTACTGAGACTGAGACTAGGGCTAGTACTGTTTAACATCTTCATCAATTACCCACAGGAAGAGACACAGTTCACCCTCAGCAAGGTTACAAAGAGTAGAGAACTGGAAGGAGTGGCTGATATACCAGATGGTTGTGCTGCCACTCAGAGAGACCCAGACAACATTGGAAAAATGGGCTACAAGGAATCTCATGAAGTTCAAGAAAGGGAAACGCAAAGTCCAGCTCCTGGGAAGAATAATCCCAGACACCAGTACACACTGGGAGCTGACAAGCTGAAAAGCAGCCTAGCATAAAAGGAGCTGGGGTCCTGGTGGACAATTTAGCCTTTTAGCCAGCAATGCGCTCATATGGCAAAGAAGGGTGACAGCCTCCTGTGCTCTGTGAGGGACAGCACTGCCAGCAAAATGAGATAGATGACCCTTCCCCTCTACTAAGAACTGGTAAGACACACTTGAAGTGCTGGGTCCACTTCTTGACCTCCCAGTACAAGAGAAACATGGATATAATGAACAGTCCAGTGACATGGCATAAAAATTATTAAAAGCCCAGCGCATCTGACACTGAGGAGATGCTGAGCACACTGCACTTGTTTAGTGTGGAGAAAAAAAGGCTTAGGGAGATCTTATCAAAGTGTATAAATACCTCATAGGACAGAATAAAGACAACTGACCCACGCTCTTCTCAGTGGTACCCAAAGACAGGAGAAGAGGCAATGGGCACAGATTGAAAAACAGAAAATTGCATTTAGAAATCTTTTTTGGTGTGAGAGAAGTCCCTGGAACAAGTTTTCTAGAGAGGCCATTAGTCTTCATCCTTGCAGACAATCAAACACTGCCTGGACATGGCTTTGAGAAACCTGCTCTAAACTGACCCTGCTCTGAGCAGGGGTTTGGATTAGACAATCGCCAGAGGTTCCTTCCAAACTCAATCAATCACTCTCTGATGCTGCAAATACATTTATCATGGACTCAGCCATTCGGACTTTAATAGAGGCCTACCTTATCAATCAGCAATGTGAAGTTATAATTAAATGATATTTAATATCATTATGTAAATGAGATGTATGAATACATAATTAATACTAATAACTGATCTCTGAAAGAGCCATTGGAAACTCCTTGTGTTACTTTAGAGCGGCAGTAATTTAGCACATTACCTGGATCAATGCCAAAGGTTTTTCCCTGCTCCTAATAAGAGCAGCTTCTTGCTGGAGCTCTTCCTCTACAATGGCTGAAAACATGACAGGTGCTATCACAGGAGAGCTGGTTGGTGATGCTGCTGACCAAGGACTGCAAGAAAAACCCCAAATGACATTATGAGGCAACATCAAGGTCAGCACAACACACAGTAAAGAAGTTCCAGAATCTAAGCCACTGCCAAACTTACTTATGACTCTCCAGCTGTGGAGAATCCAGAACATGGTCTTCCAGACTTGGGTTATTTCTAGTGGTGGACCTGGAGAGAGGTAGAAAAGGGAAGTACAGGTCACTGGCAGAGCATTCTCCTACATCATATCGTGAAATACAAACTTAAAGTAGGCAATTACAACAAATGGGTAGGGTTTTTCCAGAGGAAAGGCATTAGGATGTAATGTTGAATTTGTTTTTAAGTGTGATACTGTGACTGAAAAAGACACTGATTCTCATTTCTAACTACCAGACCCTAATGGAATTTCATCTTGGGAATTAATTCTGGCATTTCCTAACATCTGAAGATTTGGAAAAAAAGAGTTTCATTTTCAGCTGTTTATTTTTTAAAAAAAAGGCTTTTTTGCTTTTTTACATGTAAATTAGCCAACTGAGTTATGCACTAACAGCACTACCTATAAAAGTTTGCAACTAGTATGAAAGAACAAAAAATTCAAGATAAAAAATCCAACTGCCCCGTGTTCAAATTAAGTGCTTCAAGCAAAAGACCCAGTGCTACTGGCACTAGAGTAAATTCTTTGAGTGTAAGCCCAGAAATTACGGACTTTCAGTACATATCCTGTAACCACCTCCCACATTCACAAGAACAGCGTAAAACTAGAATTAACAGAATACAAAAAAAAAAAATCTTGAAATATTTATAGAGTTCCTGACAGGAAGATATTTTATTCAGTTGCAAAATGTTAACCTCTCAACAAAAAGAAGTCACATTTGTTATACTGTATTCCTTAAGACACAAGCATATTTGTCAGAAAAATCCTACACCAGTAGGAAGAGAGGGCCCTATTCTCCCATGATTTAATACCTATCTTTGACAGGATAGTTTTGCAATTTCCAGAACCCTAAAAAAATGTTACAGCATACTGCAACATGCTGGCAAACATTTTTTGAATTATTCTATGGCACTGCATACAACTCTAAGGGTGTTGCTGTTTCAATAAATCACTCTCAATTTTCTTTAAGGCTTTGGTAATCCTTTGTAAGTGACCACAGGCTCTTGGATTAAAAAAGAAAAAAGCCTATAGAAAGTTAAGAGAATTCCAGTAACTACCAAGTTCTCTGTCTGAAATATTTTCCCCAGAACACAATTCCAAGAATAACAAAAGTCATGATTCTTACCACTAAGTGGTAAGGGCAAGATCTCAAAAAACCTGAAATCCAACATCCATCATCAAAAACGAATTTAAATTAATCGTGTTGAGTTTTTTGTCACAAAACATAGTTTTTCCCACAAAACAAACAATGCGCATTGCCAGGTCATGTATCCTTGTACTCAGTCTGAAAAATATGGACTGAGTAAATGGACTACGAGATGGGTGGAAAATGGTCTGGAAATGGATTAGCTGTACAAAGTCCAACTGGAAACCAAGCCCTCATGGGGGTCCTCAGGGACCGATACTGGAACCAATCCTGATAAGCATCTTTGCTGGAACAGAACAGAACAGACCCTCAGCAGGCCGCAGCTGGATGTGGAGAGGTTGAGGATGATGCACATTCTGGGTGCCAGGCTGCCTTTTAGAAGCTCTCAAGAGGCTGGAGAAATGGGCAGCTGAGAACCAATGAATTTCAAAGGCAAGTGCAAAGTTCTGTATTTGGAAGAGAACAGCCCCAAGAAGCAGCACAGGCCGGCAGTGACTGGCTAGAAAGCAGCTCTGCAGAGAGAAAGCAGAACCTGAAGAGTCCTGGCTGGCAGTAAGTGGAAGATGTCACCAGGCAGTGCCTCTACAGCAGAGAAAGCCAACTGCATGCTGGGCTGTGCTAGCAGTACTGTAGCAAGGCAGGCAGAGGAAGTGATTCTTCCCCTTCATGTTGTATTTCTTCATCTACACACAGAGTATCATTCTCAATTTTGGGCTCCTCAATACAAGAAGAATGCTGTCAGGTTGGAACAAGTCCAGGATTAGGAAGAATGTGTGCTGTTAATCCTAAAGGGAGATCTCATTGCTGTCTTCAACTACCTAACTACAGGATAGAGAAAAGATGAAGCAAGAATCTTCTCAGAGGTGCGCAAGGACAGAATAGAGGCAACACACACAAGAGGCAAAAGAGTAAATCTCAGATAGATAAAAGGAAAAATAAAAACTCACACATGGAGATGATTATCTACTGAAACATGTTGCCCAAAAAGTTTGTGGTATGTTCATACTTGGAAGCAATCACAACTCAACTAGACCAGGTCCTGAGTAACATGATCTAGGTTTGACTTACTTTGAGTGGGAGGCTAAACTACAGAATCAAAATTATTCTGTGATTTCAAAGCAGGGCAGTATTTTTTAGCTGCATCCAGCTCTGGGGTCCTCAGCACAAAAAAAGACGTGGACCTTGGAGCAAGTCCAGAGTAGGCCACCAAGATCATTAGAGGTATGGAGCACCTCTCCATCCAGGGAAAAGCCGAGAGAATTGGGTTTGTTCAGCTTGGAAAAGAGAAGGCTTCAGAGTGACTTAATTGTTGCCTTCCAATACAAGAAGGGAGCCTGCAAGACAGATGGAGAGGGACTTTTTACAAGGACATGTAATGACAGGGCAAGGCTTCAAATGGAAAGAGAGCCGGTTTAGATGAGATATTAGGAGGAATTTCTTCACTGTGAAGGTGGTGAGGCACTGGAACAGGTTGCCCAGGGAAGCTGTGGATGCCCCATCCCTGCAAGTGTTCAAGGCCAGGCTGGATGGAGCTCTGAGGGAGGTGGCCCTGCCCATGGCAGGGGGTTGGAACGAGATGATCTTTAAGGCCCCTTCCAACCCAAACCATTCTATGATAAATTCGCTTCCAGCTTTTACTGCACTTAAAGATAACAACATTAAAAAGCAGAAAAGAACCGAAGAAAAGGCAGAAGAAGAGGAGATGAAGGCAGCCTTCTGTGCTTTTATACTGATGTTATCTCTCAATTTTATCCCTTTTCCCACCTGCTTTAATAATACTCACCTTGCAGCACATTTGACAATAACTGATTTGACAGCTACACTCTCCTTTCCACTTCCAATCCAAAGAACTCATGAACCCAACTGGATTGTTACACTTAACAAACCTGATGCATTCTATACAGACAAGCCAAAACACCCAAACAACAACCAAAAAAATCACCTCAACAGGAATTTCCCAAAACTGGAATTAATAGTTCTAGCATCACAGCACACTCTAGCGATCAATTAAAAGATAAGTAAATACCTGTATCAGCTCCCTCATTTAAAGCCAATGGGACTTTAAAATGTAGGAAGCAGTCCAGGTATTTTGAAGCTGTTTGTACATATGTACATCTGTGTTTCTTGCTAACAAGACACTCATTCCAGATATTAAATCAACTGCAGATATTTCAACATGCTAAATTAATTCCTCAGCTGGCATCAAAATGACTAGGAGAAATGGAATACACAGGAAATGTGAAGCTAGCATATACAGAAAAATGGAAAAAAAGCCTCAAAAATATAGACCTTGGAAACCTGGAAGTCTTGGAAATTAAGACTGATGGAGAGACATAAATGGTTCTGCATGGAAATAAACCAGCCAAGTATCATCAGTACTGGACCAACCTGATTAACTCAGTTGGCTGAACTTGCCATGACTCTTGTGCAGCCACCAAAATGTCCCAGCCCTCAGCTCCCTAGTGTTTCTTGAGTATTTGCTCATGAGAAGCCAGGTCAGGTTTGGTGCCTCCCTGATCTAATAACTGCTCTCAGAAAAAGAACACAAAGCCTGGTCTCCTGCAGAACCTCCTGGGTTTTGCTGTATCATTTGAGTCATGTGCTACTTATTAGCTCATTATTAGCCATGACAGAACTAGGCCATTCCCACACGAAGCCGCAAAGACTCGTTTCCACTAAGACTCTTCCCTGCTCCCTGGAGTAACACAGTGAAGACAGCTCAGGCTGCCACAACTAAGTTAAGTCATGTCAGGCCTATGTTTTTAGCTTGGACTATGAGCTACACATGCACAGTGTAACTCCCAAGGCTGAAGTGTCCCTGGAAACAACACAGACACATCCACATACCCCAGCTCTTGGGATGATCTGCCTCTGGATTAAATGTAGTTCAAATCACCACAATTCATGACACGGTTTACCTAAAAAAATTCTGTATTGCAAAAGAAGGTGACAGTACACAGAAGAATGCTTACATCACCATCCAAAATACCCTCATCCAGAAACCTAAGGAAATTGCCAGTTTAATTAGTGCAGAGTTTATCCAAAGGAGAAAGACAAAGCAGGAACATTAAGCCATGCAAGTAACTTCAGTGTCCCATCACCAAGTCTGACATCAACAGGCGAGGATTGCTTATGCTCTACGATTGTGTAATTTCCTTCTCTTAAAAGGGAAGGGGTAAGGGTGTGGATAATCAATCTTCACAGAAATAGCCCTTGAATGCCACAGGTAAAAATCAGAGCCTACTGTGACAGAACTGTACAAAAAATTAAAAAAAAAAATTAAAAATTAGTCAAAAAATTAAATTACCTCAAACTAGAAACTCAACTCCTAAGTTTCAGATGGAGGAACTAGTCACCTAGGCTCTTTACACCTAATAGAGAGAAATAAGCATCTCCAGACGCAACTCAACCTGAAATAGCTTTGGAGGGGCCTTCTTTTCAAAGTGATGATAGTCAATTTAGCCATCTACTGGGCTTCCACTAGCTTAATGTATCATCTTCAGACAGTTAATGTATTAGACCTGGATTCAGCTCACTTTGAGAGCGTGCAGACTGGTCAGACTGCACAGACGAGACAGAGCAATGTAAAAGGAGAAGAAATTACTTTATGAAGATTACAGAGCTGTTGTGACAAAGCTAATAATAGCATCCAGTGTAAATTCTCTTATCACCAGCCTTTGGCATCTCCCATATGATGAGAAGTCTTATTATTGTGCTAGCAAGAAAATGAACAATACCTGTTCCTCTGCAGATTTGTGTTTCATGTCCTCACCCCTCTACTCACTCCAGTAACTTCAGCTTTATCACTCAGCTCCTGAAGAATGCCTCCCCATCATACACACTCCAAATGCCTCCTACCTCTCTCCTTAGACACTATCCCACACACAATGTTCCTACATTTCTACCCTCATTTTGTTCTTTATCTAGCAGTAAAACATGTACTACTTCCGTCCTAGGGAAACGCCAGTTTTTATACAAGCTGAACAACCAAAAGCGAGGCCCAGCAGACTTGTCTTTTCCCCAGAGGAGTCAGTTACTGGAGGAGAATGGAACAGGAGTTCATAAGAAGAACAGCCAGACAATGACACAGTTCCCTGTGCACCAACAGCTCTGCAAACTTCTCCCTCAGTGCAGCTGCGTAAACTTGAGTCCGGCTGCTCTAAAGCTGAGTTGTAAGAAGAGCTGTGTGAAGGATCACAGAAGCTCCCCCTCTTTACTCAAGAGCTGCATTTAAGCTCAGTCCCTGAGGCCTTTCTTGAGCTATGCTGCAGCTATGGCCAAGCCCAGCTTTGCTGTTCCTGAGCCTGACTTGATTTGCAGGTTTGACGTCAACCTTGCCCGATCCCAGTGCACCTGTCTGTGCTCCCTGACTGTGGCTCATCCTGGTTTCTGTCACAGAGCCTGCCCTGCTCACCTCCCTCTGGCACACTGGAGCTGTGCCTTTGCCAGGGAAGCCACCTCCCAGCCAGTCCTGCTGTCACACTTGGCTTCCCTAACACTGTGGGTCAGCTGGCCTGCAGTGCATCCGGGTAGCAGGTGGGAAACTCCCTAAGATTTTCAGGCTCTCTGTTTTGTAAATATATTTGAAATGACTAACATTCAAAGTTCCTGGTGATAGGGGGAAGAGATGCAGGTGGGTGGGCAGCTCAGTCATACAGACCTTCAGGAATAGGGCTGAGATTTCTTTCCTCACCTTAGGCAGTTATTTTAACCCAAACCAGTGATTTTATTGGAGGTAGCAAGAGGATGCATGGCTAAAACGTTTTGACCAAAGAGCGATATTGTCTAATAACTAGAGATATAATTCACACGTGACTTATTTTTGTCCTTAGAACTGTAGTCCCACAGTAATTATAATACACAGATATAACCAGCGCATCAATGTTTCTATAAGCCCTCTTAATCCAATGAAAAATTGCACTTACACAATTAAGTCATCTTATAAGAAAACTCAGATTAGGAAATGCCAGAACTGTGTTTGAATAAACTGATTTTATCCACTCAGTGGTTACAAACAAATACTCCTTAGCAAAATGTTTCATGAATGCCATAGCTGAACGCTCATGAATACCTAATTTCTACAGAGGTTAGAAAACAAAGGTTTATCATTTTATATATACACACATAAGCAAACAAAAACATACAGACATATTTTGTTTGGAGCCTGAAGGTTTTTTTACATATATACACACACACGCGTATCCATCTATATGGATACAAATGCTTTGAACCTGAAACAAAGTCTTTAGCTTCCTATTCTTAGGAGTATTTAATTTATAAAATCTAATTAACAGAATCATCAGAAGAATGCTTACAGGAATCTTTATTTAAATGACAATTTTATTCTTTCTTATTTCAGCAGAATTTAGCAGGTCATTGTGCTTCTTGCATAATGGTTGACCAACTAGAAAAAAAAGTATTCTTACCTTATGGTGCTTTGGACTGATGAATCCTCAGATCCTTTATAACCGTGTCTTTTAATACCAGTACCAGGTGAATTATTCACACTCATACACTTTTCTTCTTCCATTACAAGATCACGGAATGACTTTGGCAAGGCAGAATGCAATGAAGATGACCTTTTTAAAAACAAAAATGAAACAAAACCAATGCACTTTATACTTGCACTTTTCAAGACTCCGTATTATTCCATGATTCAGACAGCAAAGAGGCCTTTCTACTTACTAAAAATACACTATTACTTAGGTTTTGTATACCGCCATTATCCTGCTAGACCCCATTTCCTAAAATAAGTCATTTTGGGTCATACAGGTAAAGAACAGAAAACAAATATCTATGAGAACACAGGAAGCCAGCAGTTTTGAAATTTCACTAGAATTAAAAAAAAAATAAAAATCAAACCTAAAAACCCACTCTTCCACCTATTCCCCCCACCTCATCCTCTTAAAAAGCAATTTTTTTTCATAGATGTCTTGTCTTAGACAAGCTGTACCTTTTCTAACAGTACTAGTCGTTGAAAAGTATTTTCACAAATCACACATGCTCCAGGTACTGTCGATCTAATACTGGCAGTTCGCCATCATGAAAGTCAAGTATAGCTGATCTTTTCTTCCCAAGACACTGAATGAGTTACTCACACCTGCTGGAGGCTCTATAAATCCCTTAATCCACTGTGAAGTTCAATAAAACTGATATCCCTTCCTTTTCTTTTACTTGTCCGAGCATAAGTTACTGAATTAGAGCCTGCATATTATCTTTCAAAAATAAACCATTATGAAAATATAGCAATTTAGCATCTTAGGTATTACGAACACTTTTCAAACCCAAAGCCTTTTTATTTACAAAATTCAAGGCAGTTACCATTAGTCCCTCTCTTATCCATCGAGGCTTTGGAATTAATTCTTCATGTATTTGCTAATAGTTAATGTCACTAAGCATAGCAGACCCATTTATTGCAAAATACACTACATTCTGAAAGAACAGCTCTGCTTATTATCTACTCAAAGAAACAAGAGACCATTTACAAACACTACTGAAGTAAAACAAGCTCTTTATACAATGCCAATTGTTTGTGCAGCTGCCGTAAGAAGAGCAGCATCTGAAGTCAAAGACTTTCCAACTACATCTAGGTGGGACAAAATTTAAGATAACAAATATGAAGGAATTTTTAAAGTGCAACATTGTATCTGAAATGTTACAACAAAAGCATCTGAAATCTATGTATGATGTCTGATGTTAGACCACCATGCCTTCAGTTTGGATCTTTTTTTTTTTATTTAAATTCTGGATAAGCAGCACAGAAGACATAGAGAGCAGGATGGGAACCTCCAGATACAGGGACTCAAGAGTCATTTTGCACATCCCTCTATTTCTACCATCAGCTGGCACACAGAAGTTCAGGCAAGTGTTTGACCAGACCTTCTCCAAACCCATTATACCGAGTAGGCAAACGGTCCATGGGATCGGCTGTCATAGAAGCTTCTCCTGCTAATAACATTTTAAGTAGCCTACTGATTTCCATGAAAATTCTGTACTGCAATCAGATCCCCTTGCAACAGAGAATCAAAAAAATAAAAAAAAAAGACCCACAAACTCCAAAACAACATCTCCCAAAAAAATCAACTGTGTCATTCTCAGTTTGTGAACCTATCCAAATCAATTATTTGTGGCTTTAAAATGGTTTGCCTGAAAACCAGTACAAAATTTTCCTAACATGTAACAACTCTAAATTTCAGCTTGTCCTGTCTGATAACACTGTCATTTTTATCTAATTTGCAAAATTAGAAAAACTAATTCATACATACTTTTTTTAAAAAAAAGTGGAATATAACTAAGTTTCTCTAAGCTGTAACTGCAAACCATCAAAGCATGAAGTTCCAAAACAGCTCCTGATGTCAAGTACAAGCTGGAATACCATCAAACCGACAGCCTAGACATTAAGATACGCAATTGTTAATTCTCAACAGAGACTTCCATTTTCTTCATGCCTCTGGTCTTGAAAAGCCATAGACTGTCTCCTGAGCTTAAAAAGGGCCCAAAACAGCAACACTCCCGCTCCCTCGATCAAGGTAGGTTTGGAGAACTAATAAAGTCAACATGCAGTTAACTTCAGACATTTTTTCAAAGTATTACTAGTGCGATATTTTATTTTTCCCTTCTAATTTTCACTTTTCTTCAAAGGACGAAACATAGGTTCAGTTCCCCCAAAAACTATGAAACTGGAGGTTTCTCTTGGTGGAAAAGGTAGGGCACCATGTATGACAGCCTCTGTCTTTCAGTGAACCAAAAAAATAGCCAGAAGGTCCCACACCCTTCTGGCAAACGTGCTTACTGCACATCCAAGTTGAGTATCTGATTTCGCTGGAACACAAGTTCTATGCCTTTGACTACATTGCATGTGTGGAAAACTCAATCGACTGCCAAATGCACTTAATAGTCCACTGTGAATTTACAGACTAACTCTGCAAATATAATACTAGAGGAGATGAGTAACACAACCATCCTACCTTACACACAAGAATACTTTGAACAACTAGCAGGGGCAAACAAATGACTGATGGCTTGCCGAAAGCAGCTTAAAGTTTATTCAATAAATGCTCTCTTCCAGCAGCTAGGCCTAATTTTAAAAATTCATATAGCTCCCACTGGTTCTTTGCTTGAACTCTTGAGCTACCGGCATTTTCCAGATCAGCAGCCAGAGGAACGCAGGAGAGGAACGTGTGGAATCACGCGTGGTGACCACATGAGCCTTAGATTGGATTCCATCCTCCTGAAATACACTCTAGCCTTTCCACCTAAGATGGTTTGTGTAACACAGTAGGCCCAGCTCCTTCCAAAAACTGTTTAATCAGAACCTTAAGAGCACAATATATTTTTTGGAGACGTTTATCTAGGGATATTCAAGAATCAGTCCTTATTTGCTTTTTAAAAGCAAGGAACAATCCATAGGCAGTCTGTAGTTGAAATAACACCCAGTTGGTAAAGAATTATCTATCAGAGAATAGATGAATAGTATGAATAAGTCAAACTATTCAGGCAGGACCTGCCTTTCTTAAACCTATGCTGGCTGGACCTGACCACCTGGTTGTCCTGCACATGCCATATTATGGCACTAAGGATGATCTGCCCCATGAGCCTCCCTGGAGCCGAGGTCAGGCTGACAGGCCTGTAGTTCCCCACATTCTCATTCCGATATTTCTTTAGATGGGTGTCATACTGGCTCAATTCCAGTCACCTGGGCCCTCTCCATTTGACCAGGGCTGCTGGTAAATGATTTAAGTGGCTCAGTGATCACCTTCACCAGCTACCTCAGTACCCTTGGGTCAATCCCACCCAGCCCCATGGACTTGCATGTGGTTAAGTGGTGTAGCACATCGTTGACCATTTCCCCTTGGATTATGGGGGCTTCATTCCAGCCCATGGGGCTGGATACCTGGAGAATGACTGATCTTACTATTAAAGACTGAGGCAAAGAAGACATCACGTGCCTCAGGACTTCCTTCATACTTTGTTCACTGCACCTGATAAAAGGACGGAGATTCTCCTTTACCCTCATTTTATTTCTATAAACAATATTGTCTTTATTTTTTAGAACTCTTATATTTCATTGTCTTTATGGATAATTACAACATTAGTAGTAAGATTACAAGTAGTGGGTGAAGTATTATTTTTTTTTAATATAATAAAGGATAGAATAACTCAGTGTTTGCTGCGCTCATCAAGATGTGATTCAACCGTCAGTTTCTCTTAGCAAATTTTAAGCCTCAGAGCTGTAACAGCCCTGTGACACCTCCATTAGCTAAGGCAAACAGCTCATGTGCTGCTTGACCTGCAGAATCACCTGTGCAAAGAAGGCAGCATGTTCTTCAAAGCATTCGAGAGGAGCCTTTTTAAGGATACAGATTCATCCACTCACTAGACTCCAGAAGATGAATCTTGCAAACCTTGTTTCTCCCCTGTGTCAAGGTCTCAACTATTGTTCAGAGATCAGGAAGAGTCTGAATCCTTAAGTGCAAACCAACTCACTGTCTTTCCTCTTTAAAATAAAATTGTGGGCTTTGCCCAATATTATATCAGAATAAATTTAAGACATTGGGGGAGTAAATGAGACCCTAAATTTTAGTATTAGGTGTACATGGATGAAAATAAGTTGAGAAGACAGATATCTTAAGCGTGACTGTGATGGGTAAAACCTTTGCTCCCACTGAGGTACAACCACGTAAGCTACAGAGAGAGAGGAGACTGACAGCTCCTCTAGGGTAACAGTACAAAAGTTATCTGCAATAGAAGTCTAGACCTTCTTGAACAGGGAAAACTGGAGAAATGGCCAACATTTACTTCACACTTAGAGCATGCAAATAGGTATTTATCCTGTAATAATTACACCCACTAAATTTACATAGCTGGAAACTTTTACATTTTTTGTTTATGCTTTTATCCAATACCAACAGTAAAAGTGAAGAACAAAGCAAGACTCGGGTTAGCACCTTATTACTTTTGTTATAAATCTAGTCCAGTGAACAGATGATAAACTATTTTTGTATTCGATACCCTGATATTAACTCAAACACTTAAATTGTGTGTAATCAGCATTCAAGCTCATTTTAAACCCCTATGCATCCTTCCACCATAAAAATTTTCAGAAGCATCCAATGCTCCCTTCACCTCAGAGACAAAAAGATAACTTTGTTATCTCTAATTTTGGTCAATTTTGCTCTAGTCCAAATGCATCCCAGACCTTCCCCCAGGAAGGGCTAACTCTTTTCTTTATGTTTTTGACAGAGGAAAAACACCATTCCTAACGGTTTTCCATAACTCTTCCTGACTAAGTTTCAGAGCTTGTTCTCAAGCTTCTTCTATGATTTATTTGGACACCACCTGCAAATACAACATTGTACACAGGAAAGCACGAGATGGGATGCAGTCTTCTGACTCAGAGCAAAATTTCAAAGAACTGTTGAACTGCAACCGTTGCATTTCCCTACCCGCTTTGAATTTCTAGATTACTTCCAAATGTAGACACAAATAGTTCAGTCTGCCTATTCAATGTAATAATCCTCCAAAGAAAAAGAATTTATATTTGATTTGTAACATACCATGCATTCCCTAGTTTTGCAACTTTTGTAGGTGGAGGTGGTGTAGTTACTAGAGTGGTAGGCTCCGGGCTGCTAGCTACTGATCCATTATCTTTTGCTGCCAGGGCAATCATTTTCCTTTGCTTCTGAGAAAGCTTGATTCCATGAGACACCATTCTGCTGTGAATGGACATTGCAAAAAAAGATGTAAGATCATTGTCCTTTGAGATCGCTCACCTTCAATCCTGCAAATTAAACTCAGAAATACTTCTTAGGCCAAAATAGTTTGTTTAGAATGCCAAAAGGCAAGGGGGGAGGGCTCAGATGGCTGGGAAGCAAAAAGAAGATCAATTAATATCAAGTGTGACAGAAAGAAAAGCATCATAGAAGTATTCTTCACATTGATATCCGTAAAAGAGAACATGCAGAGTAGGCATCAAGTCTCCAAAAGAGGACTACCATCAGATGAAGACTATTTTCTGATCTTGTAATTTTTTTGACTGTCAAGCTTAGCTCCCTTAACCCAAAAATATTTATACATAAAAAAAATGTATACAACAGCATACAGCCATTTCTTCTGTCTGTAATAACTTTCTTTTCTACGCTATTTGCATTCTTCAGTCCTGGCTGTTTTGTTAGCTGCTGAATCTACCTAGCAGGCAAGCCTTTACCAGCTTCCAGAAGTACTTTCCTAACTCTCCTTCATAAGAATGCCACACCTCAAAGGTCATGAGAGTCATCTCCAGTTCTCTTCCACATGTCGCCACTTAAAAAACACGAGGTTTAACACACTGCCTTGTAAAAAAGCACATTTATCTCCCTGTGTCTTTTGGGATGCTTCTACAAGAAGGAGCCATCCCTGCCTCTGTCTGAAGAATTGCCAGCATCAAGACACGGGTGCTGGGAGGCGGCAGAGAATGCAAGACAAGAAACAAACTTCTCAAATACAGTACTCATTCACAAGTAATTTCCAAAGTCCTAGGGACAAGAATTAATTCTTTTTGGTTGGAAATAGAAAGGCTCAGCAGAGCAGGCCACTTATTTAAGATAGCTCATTCGCTCTTTTGCAGTAGTTGACAAGACAAGACTAGAGCAAAATAAAGGGATACATTTTGCATGCTCAAAGAAAAACAACATAATGAACTGAAGTAAACAAAGCTGCTCAAAACCAAATAGGACGACTTTTCTCCTGCTTTTTTTAAACGCTGAACGGCCTAAACCACTAAGTAAATTCATAACAACCTAGCCTATCACACTTTTTTTTATAGATTTTGGTTTTTTACCAACCTTGAATTTGCCTTTGGCATGGTTCCACATTTCTGCATACTTTCTTCAATTTCCATGATGGTTCTCAGATCCATAGCAGGAGGGCTGGCAGGGCTAAATGAAAAATAAAAAGTTACCTTACAAGGCACTGATTTTTACTTACATTCCACAGTTGCAGCCTTCACTAAAATCCTCTAAATCATACATAAGATTGGTAACTGGTTGTATAATTTATGTCTGTTTCCTCAATTATGGCAAACCTCAAATAAAATGTTTCTGACAAAACTTTTATAAATATATACATATTTAAGAGCACACTATAAAAATACTTTCAAGACTCATTATACTATGAAACAAAAAGATGTGAACTATGATTACTTTAAAAAAATTAGATACCTAAAAAAATTAGATACCTAAAACTATGATTACTTCAAAAAAATTAGATAGCCAGATAAGGATACTTATTTAGTAGTCAAATGCTCATGCTAAGTTATAGAGAGGCACTCCTCGCAGCTCTGTCCTGAAGGTTGAATTAGATCTCTCTTTGAAGAACAGGATTAAAATTACTTCACATGATAAACAGAACAGTTTTTTGCAGTCAGAGCACTACACAAACACCAGTAACATTCTCAAACTTGAGGAATCAGTCTCTTTTTCATAAATGACCTAATTTTAAACTTCCACAGGAATGAGCATGAATTAAATCTAGACATTCCCAAGCTTTACATAAAACTGCAAATTAAAATGTGTGTACTTAAAGACATCTGTAAACTAAGCTGTGTTACAACTCGATTCAAGGACAGGCTTTGAATTAAAATATAAGCAGCACTTCCTCCACCTCTCCCTACAGATAAAAAATAATACTCCATTTTTTTATTATTGTACCAGTTAAACCTGTGGTGTTGATTTTTACAGCCTGTTTAAGTCTAAAGGCCTAAAAAATCTCCAAGTACGATGGAGCTTCTAATGGCTTCAAGCATGGTCTGATTCCACAAAAAACTCTCAAATATTTTACAAAGTATTAATCAAGCAGGTGTTCTAATTAGATATTAGGATATTAGAAGTACAGACCGGTAGCAATTTAAAAAAAAAAAAAGAATAATAAACATAGCATTGTTTTTCGCAGTGAATAATTACAAAATGTACCCCTTTTATTAAATTACCACAATCTTGAGCGCACGTGTCAAGTAATGTACGATGGTTTTGAAGAGCAGACAGCTTTTTAGTCTGAATAGAGCATTATTGGCTTTCACTACCAAGTGTAGAACAGTGATTTTAAGTATTACTGCACCTGAAATTGGTTGCTACCCAATTGGGAGAGCTTGCAGAGTTGTGTCTGGCACTGGGAATGGACTGTGGAACAGACTGCACCAATGCTGACGCTCCCTTGTATGACTTCATCTCCTTGTTAGGTTGAGAGGGTTTCATAGCCTGACTGCATACTCTGTCCTTCATCTAAAAATCAGGCAGAAAATTGTTGAATAAACGCTACAAACATTAATTTTTATTTTCTTAAGAAATAAACAATAACTACTTAAAGTTGTCTACTCCATTATAAGTACAACAGCTTCACAGAAAGACTCTAAAATACAAATTCTGCTTTTGACGGACTAGATAAACACAAACAAAAAAACTGCTAAGAAGAAATCCAACCTCAGTCTTTTCTGGATGAAATCCTTTTGTGAAGTCGGGGGACTGCAAGTCTCTGGGACTACCCAGTCCTGCATAACTACCTTCAGAGTCAGATGTCAAGAGTTCTGGAAGTGACTCTATTGAGTTAGCTTTATCCAGTTTTACTGAGCCTAGAAATACGAAGAGATAATAGAACTATTAAAGCATGAGAACCAGACTAAACAATGTTTAACAAACACAAAAATTATTCACTCCATATGATGAATACAAAATAACCAGAAGTTTACCTAGTCCAGAATACTAGACTGTAATAAGTATAAGCAAATCTAGACTATCTTAAATCTTTCTTCAGAAAAATATTACCCCCAGTTTTCTTCCTCCGTCTCACAATATATAAACAACAACAACACTTTTTCTTTGATGTCTTCTACCATCTTTTCAATAAAAAGTGGCTAATTTATTCTTTGGATTCCAGGAAAAAAAAACCCCAAAATGAAACAGAAATGTTCCGCTTACTAAAATCACATGAAAAAATGTCCATTATCTTTATTTGATAAAATACATGCTTTTATCTGAACTTTGGGCAGAAACTTCATATGACAAACATCCTTTCACAAAAAACAATCTTAAGAATTCACTATTTAAATTCAACTATAGTGTTCACTAGAAAAGAAATAATCTTTCTAAGATTTCCTTCTTGAAATACAGAAACTGCATTGCATATTATACTTTATGTTCTGTTTTTATACCTGAAAGGAATCTCTTTCCCACTGACCTGTAGAGGCCGGACTCTGAATAATATCTGATAGATTATATCCTCCAGAGCTGTCAGACCGTTTTCGTGGCTTCTTTTTTGCCTTAGTTTTTGCTTTTTTGAAAAGGGCTTCCCTAGTAGGAAAAAAAAAAGAAACCCAAATGCATTAAAGCCAAAGAAACTGAGCTTCAGAACTACCCATGTCAATGTCACGTTTTTCAGTCAGCAGCAGTTATACTTCAGCAGTAGTATCTGATCTCACTAGCTGGCACTAGCTGCTTTCTCCTGCTCTGCTCATGCACTGGCACAACCATGTCATAAATGATTTTGGGGGAAAAAAAGAATCCAGGAGGAAAAGAAAAAAAAAATCTCTTTCCAATCTAGATCTAGTCTCTGGACTATTATATTGCACACAGACTTCTGCTGAGACAGTGGAAGATACAGCTGCTGCACAGGCTGGCACTGCCACCTAGGTCAGATTAAACCTGCTGCACATCACAGCAACTGACATAAAGCAAATTACAGACAAGTCTCCACTTTTTTCTCTCTTCACTTCCCCTAAATTACCAAAGTTCAATAAATGCCAGAGTTGGTCTCATTTTTCCCCAACACGAACAACGTCATTGCGATAATACTAATTTTACAATAAAGCAGATATAGGGGGATGTTACCTAAATGTCATGTGTTCCTATATATGCTACTAGGAAGAGTGAAATCAAATAAAAGGCATCTTTCATTTTAACAACACTACTAGAAATTCAGAATTATATGAATTGAAGCTACAGTGTGCTATTTCAAAGCTCCTTTAAGCTAATTTTTGTGAAGTAACTATATAACTACTTAATCACTCCTGCAGCACTACCCTACAGTGCTTGGAGTGTTTATTTTTTCAATCCTTGGACGGCCCAATTCCCTAGCAGCTACCACTCAGCCTTGAGAAACACTGAAAGGCTTGAAGTCGAATACAAAATAGCCTCTCAGTTCCCTTGATCTACTAGCTCTTACCTACACCGGGTCATTTAGTGCAACTTTTCCTGACACAAGTGCTCAGAACAGCACACAATACTGCAGGTGAGGTTTCTTCTGCACGTTGACATTGTATCCCACTATTTGGAAGCCTTTTCCCAAGTCATCCTATCATACTACAAAGCTCTGTATCTCACTTCACAATTCTGTTAATACAAGGAAATGTAGATTATCACAATTTTTTCAAACAGATCTATAGTACATTCAAGTCTGGTTTTTCTCTTTTGAAATCTCGTAATCCAGCAAAGTTCGATGAACTCCACGGATATTCCACACGGATATTCTCATCACATGCACAACTCCCAAACATCGCTGTGAATACTTATTTTGTAACCTTTACTCACATGCTACTTATAAATTGAAAGTGCTCTGCTGCAGTTTTTCAACATATTCAAATACTTAAGGAAACTGAGAAAGGTCTTTGAAAGCTCCACTTCTTAATATTTCAATTCTGAACTTAAAGGCAGTCAAGCACCAATGCAAATGAGGTAACACACACAAGTTCATTTAGTTAAAAATATTGATGCAAAACCAGATACTTACTGAGAATTTTGTTCTGTATTCATTTCTTCCCTTAAAAAGACAAAGTTCTCTCCATCTTCGGGCTCAAAAGAACTTATGTCAGGTCCATCTGGATATGGAGTAATTACTCTCCTGACCATAGCTGGAATCTGTAGTTGTAAAAGCCATTACATTAAGTTTCTCTTAAGTTGTATGCTAGCAAATTGATGTAAGAGGACCAAAACCAATCGTCATTTAAAACACTTTCACAGACCAGGTAATTAATTACTTAACAAGCTTATAAACTGAAGTTATATCTTTAAGCAAAATAGGAGAAATATTTTAAGTGACAGACTCAAAATGCCTGTGTTTCATCCATCTATAACTTATGTCAAAAAATGCTCCAAGATTTTGCAAACATTTATCTTTTACAGTTAAAGAGTGCTGGACTATAATGTGTCTTGGCTTTCACCTTTTGCATTATGGTTCAATTTTTGCTTTACTCTTCTTACTGATTTTAACATCTATACAATCACCCTGAACTTTTCAGCTTTATTCTCCTTTCTTCTAAGTATGGGATGCTCTTTTCCACAGGTTTTGCTTACACTGTTTCATGCAACAACTGTTAATTATGGAACATTAATATGTTTAATGTGTATAATTTATTAATTTAAAAGACACAACACTGTTGCAGCAGTAGCTCATGAATAATGAGCTCCTTGAGAGTGGTAATAGCAGCAGCCAACTTTATCTTTTGAGTCAGATGTTCCACACTTAGCCTGTTGCCTACAGACTCTGCAGGTATGTATTTATCACTCATCTATTCTCATTTTACACTTAATCGGTTTACACTCAAGTTGTACAACTTACCATTTTCCTGTAATAAACAGAAAGATCCTTCACAACTTCATCACTTAAGACATCCAGAGTCCTAAAAAAAAAATTACCTTTATTTTTAAAAACCAAATTCATCTTAGCAGCTTATTAAAAAAATCACAGCTTATTAATGAAAAATTCAAATGAAGATTTCGGATGAATCTCACCTCCAGGTATTATCACCTTTTCATGGTGGTCAGAGTCTAAAGGAACACGCTGAACACAAAATATAAACTAATCAATGCCTTTGCTGTAAGGCAAGATTAAATACACAACTTTTCCACATGCCTCTACCTAAGGTCACAGCCAATATAGACCTATACAGTTAAGTTACCAAGAACTGCTCACTGCTTTACCTATTTCTGCATACTGTCAAGTCTTCCTGAGATGTATCTGAATACTCCAAGTCCATGTAAATTCTCCACAAAACTCAAACACAACACACGACATAGACATTTATGCCAAAAAATAATACTAGAGCAACAAACTCGACTCAACAGAACTGTCTTGTCCATGTGCACAGCTGTCCTTACACAAAGCTGTCAGGACTAAGTACTGTCTCAGGTGTCTCAAATTAGAAGTCTTTCTACCCAATACTAACAGGAGTTCATTCGTATTAGCAATTTCTGCTAGACAGACTGCAGATACAGTCTTAATCACAGTAAGAATGTTGCATGTTCTTTCTAGGCTTAGGATGAAACAAATCTAAATTCCAAGTAATATTTAGGGCAATGTTACTAGATTTTTACTCTTCTCTCCAAAATCAAAGGCTATAATGCTTATATTTTATAAAGATGTGAAGAGGCATGAAGGAACTCCTGTATCTGTGAGGCAAGTGAAGCTGCTGTGTGACGTGGCAATGAAATTCTGGCATTCTGAACTGTTTCAGGTCTCTAAAAACTTCTATAAGTGAAAAGAAGTCTGACAAAAAGGACAGAGAGGACTAACAATAGAGTTTTTTTTTTCTTTGGCTGGGTTTTTTGGTGATTTTTTTTAAGGTTTTGTTAGAAAACAACTTCCATCAGTGCTGATACAGTTTGCTCTGAGAAGATGATATGTACTTAGGAAGCAACCTGAAGGCCTGTCCAAAAGCATCAAGAGAAGGAAGGCGAGAGCACACCTTCAGCTTCTCAGAACTTTAGAAGAGCCACTGTGGAAAGCAAGGATAATAAATTAATTTGTTCAGCTCTCACTGCAGACATTAAGGCAAAAAGACTACCAGATGGCAGGCCCATCCTCTTCGGAAAATGCAGCAGCTATATAATAAACCTACTTAAAATAAATCAAATATGCATCCTAACAACCATGTTTTAAAAAAACCCCACCCAAACAAATAATCCCAAAACAAACAAAAAACCCACACAATACTCCCCATCCCCCGCCAAAAAACCTCCAAATGGTCCCTTCCCCCTCCCTCCGAGCAGTTCTATGCATCTTCAAAAACACTTTTAAAACCCTGAAAAAGACTAGGCCTAATGTTAAAGCCCACTGAATTCAAAAGAGGCTCTTCATGCCAGACTGTAACATATGGTTTTGTACTACAGAACTGGTACAGTATGTACAGATATTTAACTAGTTTCTCTCTCCCTAACTGGCAAAAATGAGCCTACCTCTAAACTAGCAGCATTTAGTTGCATTTTAACATTAAACTGTCCATATTAGTTCTTCCAATCCTTTTGCCTTTTTGAGATGTTTAAATTTTACAACAAATACATGAACACATTTGCATTCCTGCTTACCTTGCTTCAAGCAAAGCTGCCATATTGAGTCCTATGAACTGTAAGCAGGACAATTTTAGCTGTTCAGCATTATACATTGCTGAGAACTCCAACAGCTCAGCAGCATTCTTTAAGGTAACTGCAGAAACAAAACACAACAAACTAAATTAGATAACTGGCTCTAGTATCAAGCAGCTGTTTTAAGACATTGTACAGCAAGATCTAGTTGTTGAACCATCATATACTACCCCATTCCTAGAAAAAATGTTAACACTCAAATGGCCATAAACTATAAGAAGCTCCATGCAACTTTGTAGCACCTCGTGTGCAATGGCTGCTTCACAGAACTAAAAAGCTCTATCTACAAACAGATCAGTTTCAAAATATTAAAACCCAGCAGTCCAGAACAAAAGGGAAAAAGAAAGTTGAACATAGCAAGTTTCAAGTACAGCATAAACAGCTGTTAAACTTCCAAATGTTCCAATTTAGTAGGGAGAAAGAAAAAATAAGGGGAGTGAAAGAGGAGAGAGGGAACACTAAATACAAGGACAGAAATAGAAAGAGAACTCATTTTATCATATTTTAAAGAAAAGAAATTTTAATTCAATGAAATGAAGGTTTCATAAGGGTTTGGGGGTGGTTAGCTTTTTTTTTTTTTTACTTTT